>CM031244.1:787298554-787480172 GCA_018340775.1 Taxus wallichiana var. yunnanensis | reverse complement strand
TAACTCATCAAATTTTCCAAAACATCTACCCTACCTTCTTCTATCTCATTCACCTCAATAGTTTGCAATTTTCTCTCACCATAATCTTAGCCAAGCCCAAACCTCTCACCAAATTCGTGGTTTGGATATCCATGTCATATTCGCAACTTGTTCACCCATCTCGCATCTTTTTCTCGAGACCTCAATCTCTTATAAGATGTCTTTGACCATGGTGTGGGGAACATAAGAAACAATTTTGGAACTTAGAATGTAAGGCCACGAAAAACATTGTTGCTTTCACCAAGGAAAATGTTTATTTCTCCATAATAGTTTATTTCAGCTTAGCTCCCCACAATGCCTTACCGAAAAGGCCATTTGGCCTCTCATCCCCTTCATCATCCTTACGCAGCAGAAAGATGCAATAGTGTTTTCTGAAGAAAAATAAAATAGTTGGAAACACTTCTTATAACTGGAGCTGCTAAAATAGGGGCATGATTTAATGCCTCCTTAATCCCACTAAAAGATTGAATGGCATTCTCCCCATTTAATAAATTGGACATTCTTTATCATGGAAGTAATTGGAATGGTCAACTCAGCAAAGTTTTATATGAACCTTCTGATGAAGTTTATCTTCCCAAAGAAGGACTTAATTCCTTTCTTGGTTCTTGGAATTGGAACCTTACTGATGGCTTGGATCCTTTCTTAATCAATCATTACTCGCTCTTGTGACATAATGTGACCAAGAAAATTTTTCTTCTACACTCCAAAGTGGCACTTCTTTGGATTGAGTGAAATTCCATACTCTATACATCTTATAAGTATCTTTTCCAAGTGCAGCAAGTGATCACCTCACTTTCTAGAGAACATAGTCACATCATCCTCATAAGCAACAATAAAATCATTATTGTAACTAGAAAAACCAACATCCATTGCTCTTTGAAAGGTTACTCCAGCATTCATCATACCAAAGGGCATCTAGACATACACATAAGTCCCCTAAGGAGTAGTAAATGCTATTTTAATTATTTTTGATTCCTTCACCTCAACATGGTTATAACCAAAGAAACCATCCAAGGTAGAAAGTAGCTCAGAACTAGTCACTAGCTACAGCATGTTTTCCATGTTTGGTAAAGGATAATTATCCTTCATTGATGCTTTGTTCAAATTTTTGAAATCCACACACAACCTGATGTCACCATTCTTCTTTCTGACTAGTACTAGGTTTGTAACCCAAGAAGAATACCTTGTGGGATGAATAATCCCTCCATCCCTCAGTTTCTTCAGTTCCTCTTGCATTTTAAGAGATAGGAGTGGATTGATTGGTCTCTGTTTCTACCTGAATGGTTTTGCATTAGATTCCAAGGGAATCTCATGTTGAAATAGATCCTCTCTATATGCCTTTAGTTCAAAATAATTCCAAACCATGCAATCTTGATATTTTTTAGCAACCAGCCCTCTAGGAATGGTATTAGTCTTTAGTTAGATGATGCCTTTGCCAAACAAGGTTTCTTTACCCTCTCCTATGCGCACCATTGGTTCCCAATCAATATTTTGATCATAAAAATCCCCTTTGTTCTGCAGAAATCTTTGGACCTGAGCATCATCATGAAATACTTACCAATAGTTAATGTTGTCAAGGGAGATGGCCTTGTCAATACATCAAAACCATATTCACAATGTGGGGACATTGCACAATCATCACACCAATATCCCAACATAAAATTCATGTCTACCATATCATTGAACTTCTTATCATAATACAAAATGTTGAATGAATCAAACAACTCAATTAAATCCCAAACTGCAAGCTTGTATTCTTTCATTCAATGATTTTTTGTGGCATACAAATTTCTGACTTGCTTGAAAATTTATTCTGAATCTCCCTTGACAATGATGTCCTTAACACCATATTTCGAAGAAATCCTCAGACCTAATAACGGTGCATCCGATACTCAGCAATGTTATTAGTACACTCAAAGTCGATTTTGAAGGAAAAGGCAAACTTTTCCTATCCTGGAGAGATTAGAACAACACCAGCACCATTTCAAAACTTGGAGAAAGCTCTATAAAATAATAAGATCCAAGGAGAACTTGCATGTTCAAGACACTTGCATTCCTCAATTTTGTGCTCTTTTCCATCATCAAATCCTACAAAGTTATCGGCATCAACACTTGTATATAATACTTCATAGGATGCATTGTTGGGATCTTCAATAAGGTGCAACATCTTCATTTACCCATATAACCTGACAAGGCTTCCCTCAATTGGGATGGTAGCATAGGAAATTTCCATTTGAACACTACTACCGACACTTGCAGCCCATTTTCTAGATAACAACATACCCCACTTGGCTTGGAAGTCAACAATTACAACATCAAGCTTTAGGTTTTTACTTGGGTAAGCTTGCAAGTGCACCACCATGAGACCCTTCACACACCCCACCACCTGGCATGTCTCTGGAGTACATAGTAGTACACTTCCCATATGTTTCTATTACTTTCATATTTAGTTCGGTCATGACTTCTAAAGGCATAACATTACATGATGCCCCTAATTCAAACATATAGTTGTGTAGAAATTTATATTTAATGATCGAGTGGTGAAGAATGGATCATATTTAGCTAAGACTGCACCAAGGATGTCCCCAAATACACCTAGGTGGTTCACCTAGTTCCTCCAAACTGGTGGTGTCTTTAATTCTTTAATGACTAGTGGAGTCTCCACAATGTTTATATTTCTACCTATGGAAGTCTTCTCCTCTTTCAACCCCATATATTCAAAAACCCTTTTTTGCTTAGGAGTTCTAAGCAATTCAACAATTGGAAATGAGATCTTGATCTCGACTTAAGACTTGGGCAATATCATAAGGAAGAATTTGGCAAGGAAACATTGGAAGGAAGGCTAACACACTCATTAGATGGCATAGGAATTTTGATAGACTTGGGCATGAGGAGGGGTATGAGTTTTGTTTGGGACATCGAAAGGATTTTTGGTAGATCCATCTTTCTTTGGAGCCTCTTTAGGAATATTTTAAGGCAATGGAGTATTTGTCTTGGCCTAAGGACCTATACCTTTAACAACCCTACTTCTTGTGTTGTATACCTTTTCTTTAGCCATAACAACATTCATCAATAACTGCATGTACTCCTTAGATGGGATTCCACCATCATACTTATTTATCATTAAAGATCTTGAATATTTAAAGTCATTATTGGGCAATTCGAAAGCTTGTACAATATCTACTTCTAAATTATGAGAGGGAGGAAGAATAGGTACCCGGTGGATGCAATCCCAAAAATCAACATCAGTTCTAGCATTTATTACCTGAGTTGAAGTTGCCCCTTGTTGTGAGCTTGTGGAGAAACCCATCATGCAGACATCATCATCATTATCATCATCATCTTCTTCTTCTTTCTGATCTTCCTCACATGGAGCATGGTGCATGAAACATCTGTCACACCAATTAATGATATTTGTCTCCTCCCAACAACAACTATGAAAGCCAAAGGATCATGTACCATTTTTTTTTCCCACTGGGACTATCTATTTCCAAATCCAACAACTCCCTTAACTCTATCATTAGATCTTTGGTGATTTGTAAACTTATCTTGGCCTTGTTACTTGTGTTGACCTTGTGAACTTTCGCTAGTTCCTTTTATGCTTGGGTTAATTTGTATGATATTTCTTTGATACCCCTACCAAAGTATTCACAACTTCTTTCAAATCGAAACCTTACTGTATGAGGATTTTTGGGTTAATTAGATTTACACCCTCCCTTTTGGAGGATTTCCAATTGCCTTGATGTTGTTCTCTATTTCTAGAGCCATGGTGAAGGCCTCGCCTCAAATTACTAGGGTTTTATTCCTCAAGTATTAGGCAAATTTTTTATCAAATGGACCTAAATATTTGATGAAACATGACTCATCACATGGCCTTAAGTTAATAGGCAATCTTCTCAAGGTATTGTTAAAAAATTTCTTAAATCATGTACTAACTCATTAGGATTCTTCTTGATGTTTTCAAATTATGATAGAAGAAATCTAGGGTTAGTTCTATCATCATACTACGGTCTAAATGCATTGATCATCTCTATCCAAGAATCAATGAAATTATTTGGAAAAGCTTTATACCATTCCCTTACATCCTCTTCTAGAGTATGGATAAACATTTTGAGATATGCATCTTCATGTTCAATCTAAAGGTCTTCCATCATATTGATAAAAAGTTTTAAATGTTGATCACCACTTATAGTGTTGTTTCCTTGAAATGTTGGTAATCTATTTCTTACATCATGGGGAAGTGCATTTGGATAACCAACTATCCCTATAAAATTTATAGGACCAAAGGTGTTTCCAACAAAAGGAGGTTTGGATGGGGGCTAGGCCATGTTGTTTTGAGGAGGTGACCCTGGAGGGGAGACAAATTCATAAGGGGTAGAGGGTCTTTGAAACACAGGAGTATATCTTTCAAAATGGATATCCCTAAAGGCATTATTTCTTTGAAATACATATAAACTCTTGAAAAGACATGTAGAATGGGAAGAAAACTTTTTAAAATCAAATGAAGGCCCCTCCTGAGATGGAGAATTAATTCCACAAAAATACTACCTGAATCAGAATCACTTGCATCGAAATCTTCAATGATAGGTCGATCACTTTCTTCAATGGGTACTTCTTTTCTTGGCTTCTGATCTCCAACAATTCTCCAGGATTTTATTCCTTGACTTTATTTTTCCTAGCTCTAGAAATAATGTCCTAGTAGGATCTCTAGCAAAGAAAGATCTTCTTCCTTCCATATTTGCAAAGATTAGTAACAAAACTCACTTGATAGAGGTTAAGACACTGGTACTCATCAAGAATCAGATCAACAGGGAGTCACCACTAAGGATTTCCACCTTAGTTGTGCAAATGCACTAAAATATGATCTGTCAAATGTTTGTCAATACTAGAAACTAGAAATGGAAAGACCTAACTCTTCTTTATCCATATTTATCAATGAAACTTAGTGCAATAACTATAGAAAATGGAAATATTACACATAGCACTTGTAACTTTGAACACTTCTTATAGGCCTGAACACAGGATGATGCTTAAAAGATGTATTAGCACTTTGAGCATACAAGAAGTGTTTACCAAGGTCTGAATATGAACTGTAATCACTATGTCCCTAATAACAACACCAGTAAGGTGTTGGTACCCAAATTGATTCTCGTTCAAAGTCTAAGTAGCATCACAGGTTTATGAGGAAGCTTAGAGACACATAGATCATAGTGAGTCATTTTTAGCTAGAGATTAGATCTAACTTTCCCTTTGCCACTAAAATGTGGAGAAATGGATAACACCCTAAAAAGGATTTGATCTATCCTCACTACTTTAAGGTTGTGCCTTTCAACTAGGGTGAGAGAACCCTTTTGTAGCCTATTTTTATGGAGGAGATGGGGAATTTCTTCCTTGTGAAGTGTTTAAGAAGACCCTAAAGAAAATATGATCAATGCAACAAAATCTAACTCTCACGAGTTGTCACTCTAGATAATGGAGATATTTTCTAAGCAAGGTTTAGGCCACTAAAGATAATGAAAACTTGAGTGTTTCTACATGTTTTGGTAATATAAATTGTGCATCTATATACACATATGACAAAAAAAGGGTAGTATGGGTAAGATTAATTGTTTTTGAATGATTTTGGGTGGGAGGTGAAGCAGATAAAGTTGATTATACCAAATCTTTGAGAAATTTTACAAAAATGGAGAGCTCGAACAATAGAATGCTTCAGAGTAGTTAGGATGTTCCTTTAACTAGAATATGTGCTTCAATGGAGGCCCATATCAAAAAATTTCAACAAACTTCAAGGATCCAAAATGAAGGCTCAAATTGGAAACCTCAACTGAACATTGTCAATCTAGATTTCATCACGCTTAAGATACCCTCAAAGGCTAACAAACAATCTTATAGTCATGCTAGGAGTCACAGTGACTTTAAATTTGTTTATTTCACTATCAAATGAAAGATCTTTTGATAAATGAAATTAAAAATTCCACCAAACTAGCACAACGATAAGATCTTGTGTGATTCATACAAATTTTGATGTGAAAATGCAATGGGAACAAGATAAACTACTTACAGACATTGAAATGAAGAAACACAAATTTTTTTCCATAAAATAACACAAATTAACTCAAGTTTGATGAAATTTATCAGTAGGGAAAAGTTTCTCGAACAATCTTAGATCTTGTCGGTGGTTTTACACTCACAACAACCTTGACATGATCAAATTCAACATAAAGGAGATAAACAAGTTTCTTTAGATAGTTTCTCAAAAAGATGGGTTATATAAAGATTTTTGTTAGAAAATCAGTTTTGGCCTCTAAGATTCCAAGCTTCCAACCTTCCCTTCGACTTTTCACGGCAAAAAAACATGCCATTTTATAACATTTTATAATAGAGATTTCCCCCCAAAAACCATAAAATTGAGTGTCCCAGTGCTTGCACACGATCCCGATTGTGATTCCCACAATCAAATGTGTAAAAAATTAAGAGGTCCTCATGGGGTAGATCTCTTTAAACATCTCCCTCATTCAACTCCTTCTTGTGGTAGATCACTCTTCCTTCTACTCGCCAACCACTTCTACCCCTAATCTATCCAATCGAGTTCTTTTTGTGCAAAGAAGAAAAATATGGAAGATCAGATCGAGCCCAGAGATCTGATATCTTCTTAATGATAAAGGACATCCCTAGATTTTCCTCACCAAACCAAGATATCAATAGGTCCTTTACGTGCCAAGGAAAGAAAAATCAGGTCGAATCCAATAGTTAGATTACATATTTAATGGTAAGATATGTTTAGATATGTTTACAGACCTTCCCCACCAAACTAGGCTACCAGATTAATGTTCCTCTTCATTTGGCATACATGAGACTCTAAGAAATGATTAAAAAAACTATAATAATACGCATCCACAGAGGAGCTGGAGTGAAAATGGCAAAAAATTAGATGTATATGCAAAGCTGCCATTGATTAATATTTTGAATCTAGATCGTCCATGTGGGAGATTCACTTTAAAATGGGCCTACTGGTTCCCTTCTTCCTTTTACAGCTTTTAGAAAAATGTAATTTTTTCACATTTTGCTCCATACCTCATCCCTTGAGAAATGAGTCTGACACATGTCCTAAGGTGGGTCCCAAAGGAACCATGGCCAAATTGTGCTATCTCACCTCTTTTTTGAAAAAGAGAAAATTTTCCAAATTTCCCCCGTAGCTCCACCTTTCCACTTTTAGTTTCTGATATGGGTCCCAGTGGGACCATGCTTCATTTCACACTTTTAACTCCTTTCTCCACAAAAGGAAAATTTCACAAATTTTCTCCAAAAGTCCACTTCCGCATTAATCTAGGGGTAAAATTTTGACTTTTATCTATTAAGCTTATGGGCCATTTTGATGTTTTAATCCTTTTAGTGACAAGAGGAAAAAAATCCAAGTTGCCTTCGATGGTTCACACTCCGCTTTTTGATTTTTCAAACTACCACGCATCACAATGGCGTATCTTGAGATGGTCCCCAAAACTTGGGACCTTGAATGAGCATGGGATCAACACTTATCCTAGCTCGGAAATTTTTTTTAAAGGCTTAAAGCTCAGTGGAAGGTGACATGTGTCGGGGTTCGAACCAATCTCCTTTGGCCATTGAAAAGTCCAAGAAAAATGCAAAGTGAGCAGAGGCCTCCAAGTGTTCTCCTAGCACTTCTTCAAAACAAAACTCTAGAGCTAGTCCTTAAACATGCGCGGTCCCTCCACGTTTCCCAGGCTTCTCAATTTTTTTTGAAAAAATACTAAGTATGGGATGACCCACCGAAGCCTCCATGTGTCTTCATGGAACAATTTCAAAACCATTCCCAAAGCGGAGACCCTCAATGAGTGTGGGCTCACCACATGTCCCTATCCCGCCAAATAGTACTGGGTGCATAAAAGTTTTTCTAAGTCTAGGAAAAGAAGTGAAACCTCCACATTTACTCCTAGTGCTACTCCAAGGCCAAACGAAAAAGAAAATATTCAAATGAGCACCGTTCTCCCATGTAGATAGGTTTTTAAGTTGAGGCGATTCATGAAATTTTTGAAGTACCTTGCAGATCTGTGTCTAACCAAAAGAGGCCACATTTCTTGTTGATGCAAGGATGTAAATTTGACCAGGGAAAACATCCATTAAAATGTAAAATGTAGAAAAGTTACCATTTGAGCCGAAGATGAAATTTTCTCCAAGGACAAAGAATTTATAAATGTTACAAGGCTCAAATACATTCCTCGAGCTACATCCATTCATTTTTCTTCAAGTATTTAGGGAAAAACGACAAGGATAGCAAATCCCAACTATGGAAAATGGAAAGAATGGGAGAGCCCGAGTTTTTAGATGAATAGAGAATGGGAGACCCAAATTATAGACCCTTTCCAAATAAACAAAGAAACAAGGAAACAACTATGGATCCATACGTGATCCTTGACCCAGAATGGATTGATTACGGAAACAAAAGGAAGGAAAATACTTTCTTGTACAACATAGGGATATAAAATATGGTAGATCCTATAAATTGATCAATTTTCAATGGAAAAATGGGGCGAAACAATTTTGAGCACCAAAATTGGATCAAACTTGGGGATGGGCACTCCTACGAGTTCCATAAGAAAAAGGTATACCAAGTGCCAAAAGTATACATTGGGAAAAGAAGTTTGCTTACAAAGTAGAGAAAAAAATCCATTCCTCAAAGACGAACCAAGAAATGAGCAAAAATAGGCCACCAAGGGATAGAATGAACAAAAAACACGAGACGGAAAAACAATCCAACAAACTATACACTATACAAATGATGTTTTACCCTGATTCTGGGGAATCAATCCAAGAAATACTTCAGATGCCTTCCATTAATAGAAACTTCAAGTAATTCCCCATCCAAATCCTTTAAGAAGAAGTTATGTTCACCAATCCTAATATCAATGGAGTAAGGGCCCATCCATAAAGCATCAAATTTTCCATGCTTTCCCTTATCTTCATGCTTGTTATCCCATAACAACACAAGATATTCAACATTGAAATATCTTTGGGTGACCTCCTTGTCAAATAAATTCTTAAGATTCTCTCCGAACTTTACATGCCTTTGGTGGGATTCTGTCCTTTCTTCATCAAGTTCAACAATCTGGTTAATGCGGCGATCATATGGATTTATTTCTTGATCTTCCAGGTTGTTGAATGAATTGATATGAGGATAATTACATATGTAGGGACAACAGGGCATGAGTTTCGTACACCAACTCAAATGGACTCTTTTGAGTTATTCTTTTAACATTATTTTGGTCACCCTGCATTGGACAACAAATTTCAATTGCTCACCCCATTTTCTCTTGTTTAGCTCCAAGGTTCTATCGACATAAAATTTTCCTCCGTAATTTCTATTTCATTAATGTATGTATAGGATGTTGTTAAGTATAATTAGTAGTAGCGTCCGATAGAAGATAACGGAACTACCGGTACAACGCCACCAATAATGTATAGTATGGTAATAGTCAAAAGTATAATAGGAATGTTGTGGTAAAAAGTAAATATTTGTTGTAAGTGGTCAGTAATGTTAAAATGTCAAAGTTAGGGTAAGTAGAGAAGTAGGGTCTACATGATTAGGAATTAGAAATATTATATTGGTAATAAGGACAAGGAGTGAGGTCATAAATATTTTGTGTATTTTATTTGTAAAAAGTCTAAAAATGTGGAACCCATGTGAAATGATAAGGTTTATCTTATCTTAAAAGATAAACTTACATGTACAGATAAGAGTTAAGGTATGGAATATGATTCGTCAAAGTAGATTTCTTATCCTATCTTAGAGATAAGATGGATAAGCCTGGAAGTTCTATAAATAGAGAGGCCACCCCCCTCATTTAGCATAGAAGGAAGTAGTGAGAAATATTGTATGAGTAAGTGTGTAAAGGAATCCATCATTTTGAAGGTGTGTTAAAGAAGCCATTAAGAGGTGTAATTGTGAAGTTTCTCCCATAGTTATGGTTGGAAGGCAAGTGAAGTCAGTAACACTTGAAGTACCTCATGGGTGAGATTGTAACAATTTCATGTTGATATTATAATTTACACTTATATTTCAGATTTATCATCATTCCTTCTTATCATAGTCTATGGTATTCTTGTGTTATGTTTGTTGTTGTGTTTCCAGATTACATCCACCTAACTAAAAGCTATGCATTAGTAAATAATCATAGCATGAGGAGTTACCGGTGAAGAAATATCATAGTGCTGGATTGGTGATGACATTTTGGTTCCGTTGCTGGGATCATTCCTCGTTGGTGGATTTTATGGAGAGATATTCCCACTTAGTTAGAAAACATTTGGAGGGTAACCTTGTTTTTACTATGCATAGTAGTTACCATGGTAAAGTCACTTTTTTTAGTATTTACTACAATAACTTCACTTTTTATTGTGAATAGTGTTTTAAGAAAGTTATTTTTACCGTATTAAGTCAATTTTTACCATAGTTTACCATGGTCATTTTGATTTTCTATTATAGTGATTCTAATTATTTTTGCACATAAGTCTTGTTGATTGTACTTGTGGGTTAGTACTTCATGTGGTTACTTTTGAAAATGGGGAATTTTCCTATTTTTTCAACCCAATCTAATGAAGATGCTTCCTCTTTCATTCAAGAGTTTAAACGATCTTGTATTTGTAATGGCCTTATAAGAAGGGAACAATGGACTGAATTTTTTCCTACCTTTTTGGATGGTTTAGCCCTTAGGTGGTTTGAAACACTAGGTGATAATGTGAAAAACTCATGGGATTTATTAACTGAAAATTTTCTTGAAGAATTTGGTGAACAAAAGAAATATGCAGATCTCATGATTGATATCACAAAGCTATCCCAAGGAGAGAAGGAGAAGATAAGGGATTATCATGCTCGTGTTCTAGAGCTAAGGAGGAAGCTCGATGCCTAGATCCGGAAGGAAGGATTAGCGGATGGGTTGATGAATGGTGTGGATAATCTCCTCTATAAGCACTTCATTCTTGGGATGAAGCCAAAGATCAGACAACGAGTGAAGTATGACCACCCAATTACCATTGAACAAGTAAAGGAGATTGCAAGAAGGAAAGAAGAAAGCATGGAAGAGGAGCCCAAAGAAATTGTTGCTAAAGTAGAGCCTACACCAACACCTTTG
Organism: Taxus wallichiana var. yunnanensis; assembly: GCA_018340775.1. Classification (NCBI taxonomy): domain Eukaryota; kingdom Viridiplantae; phylum Streptophyta; class Pinopsida; order Cupressales; family Taxaceae; genus Taxus; species Taxus wallichiana. The sequence continues at coordinate 787,468,992 of CM031244.1, read as the reverse complement.
GTCTAGAATCTACAACCACTCTCGGTGAGCACAAATCTTTCTCCTAGTACATCTACTGAGTATGAAGATCTTCTCAGGAAGATGGGCCAATTAACTATTAATCTTCTTCAAGGAAAAGAATTTAGTTCTCAGGGAGGAGATAGAGGTCCAAAAAGAAATATTTCTAAATTTGTATGTTATGGTTGTCATAAAAAGGGTCATTATAAGTATAATTGTCCAGATAGAGCTTCTACATCCGGTACAAGAGATAATGATAAAGGAAAAACACCTGTGAATTCTTTTGATGTAGTAGATAAGAGCATAAATAATGAAGTAGATGTGTTTGTAACAAAAAGAAAGAAAGAAAAAGATAACCAAGATGGAAATGATCCTAAGAAGATGAAAGGAGAAACTAGTAAGAAACATAGGAGAAGAAAGTTGGGTGTGTAGGATTTTCTAATTTCATAGGGACAAGGACCATACTCCATCTTAGAAGATTTGTCCAAAAGGCCTGCAAATATTATATATGGTCAACTCTTGGATATGTCTTCTGAGAAGAGGCGGGAGCTATGAAGTGGACTCAATGCTCGATGAAGGAAGGAGGTTGAGGTCCTCTGTTTTGGAGGCAGAGGTGGATCCCTACGCTCCACAAGTGAGGTATTATGTAATGGTATTTAATTCATGGTGTTTTATTTGATGGAGGTGTTGCAATTAATGTAATGACCGAGTCTCTAATGAATATGTTGGGTTATAAAATTGATCTCCCTCAACACTTATGTTAAGGTCATTAAATAAGAGAAAAACTAAACTAGAAGGTGTTGTTTCAAATGTGGCAATATCTGTTATGGGTGTTGTATGTGTAGTAGACTTTCAGTGATGAAAAATGGTACTTTTGCATACCAATGTTGTTAAGAAGACCATAGCTAAGGATAATTCATGCAAGAAACTACTGGAATGAAGGCTTCATGACACTTGGACGTGGTAGAGAGAGGGTGAAGATAAACGTGATCTCTTGGCATCATAAGACAAAACTTATGGATTAAAGTGATGAAACTAATGATTGGACATCCTCTCTAATTACTCTAGTACCGTGAAGTGGACATAGAAGATGAAGAAAGTGAGGTTGATGTTTCGATCATGGATATCCTTCCACCACACCAAATCATAAACCCATAAAATTATCTGAAGAAGAAATTGATGATCATCTCCAACAAATAAAGATTTCTAATCTTTGTGAGGGAAAGTGAGAAGGAATCCTACCTCCAACTCTTTTGAAGGTACATACACCTATTCACTTTTGATTACAAGGAACTCCATCAAGTAAGTTGGGTAGAATATTCTATTGAGTTGGTAGATGGTGTTAAGCCCATAAAGAAAATGCCATATAGAATGAATCCTAATTTTTCTAAGACTGTAAAAGAAGAAATAGATAAGTTGCTTGATGCAAGATTCATATTTGTTGTGGAGAATTCAGAATGGGTTTCTCCCATTGTGATCTCAATAAAAAATAATGGGAAGATATGCATTTGTGTTGATTATAGGAAGCTCAATAAGGCAATAAAGAAGGATCATTACCCTCTTCCATTCTCAGATCAGATCTTGGATGAAGTAGCTAGCCAGGAGTGCTATAGTTTTGCTGATGGATATAACGGATACAACCAAGTTTGTATAGTAAAGAAAGATCAGTTGAAGACCACGTTCACCACTCCTTGGGGAATGTTTGCTTATAGAGTTATGCCTTTTGGGTTGTGTAATGCTTCGGAAACGTTCCAACATTTGATGAATAGGGTGTTTGAACCCTACATTGGGAACTTCATCAAAGTATTTTTGGATGATTTTTACATCTATGGGAGCAAGATGGACCACCTACACCAGATGGAGACAACATTTCAAAGGTTAGATGAAGCACAAGCCTCACTAAACCCTACAAAGTGTGTCTTTGGATGTTCTAAAGGTGTTTTGTTAGGGCATGTTGTATCCAAAGATGGTATTGGTACTGATCCTGATAAAGTTTCAAAAATCAAAGAGTTACCATTTCCTATGAATAGAAATAAGTTGAGATCATTTTTAGGCCATGTGGGTTACTATAGAAGGTTCATCAAGAATTTCTCAAAGATTTTATAACCACTAACCCAATTCTTGAAGAAGGATGTTACTTATGAACCAGGAAATAAGGCACATGAAGCTTTTGAACAAGTAAACGAAGCCCTAGTGTCTTCACCTATTTTAAAGAATCTAGATTGGAGCAAGCCATTCATTGTGTATACTAATTCCTTAGATGCAACACTAGGAAGTACTCTGAGACAAAAGGATGAAAATGAGAATGATCATCTAGTTTACTTTGGGAGAAGACAAATGAGTAGTGCTGAGGTAAATTATACTGTAATAGAAAAAGAGGCTCTAGCTATCATTTTTGTTGTAAAGAAGTTTAGAAATTACTTGCTAGGGCAGAAATTTATAGTTGTAATAGATCATCAGGCTCTAAAATATATTGTAAATAAGCCTAACCCATTAGGGAGGATAGCAAGATGGATAATTTTGCTACAAGAATTTGAATTTGATATTATAGATAGGCCAAGAAAGAAGCATGTCAATGCAGATGCACTCTCTCGAGCCTATGATGGTTTAGGTTCATCTTGTGATGATGATGATTTCCAGATGCAGCATTGTTATCCCTTGACACAATCCCTAGTGAATACATAGATATTTGGAATTATCTGAATGAATTCAAGTTTCCTGATGGTGCCAATGCAAAGACTAAGAGGAAGATTACTCAATCCATTCATCTCCATATTCTATTTTGCATGGAGTATTATTTTGAATAGGACCTGATGGATAGTACAAGAGGGTAGTTGGATGTGATCAAGGGAAGGAGCTAATAGAAGAATTCCACTATGGTACATGTGGAGGAAACTTCTCTAGACAACTTACAACAAGAAGGATATTGGATGCAGGTTATCACATGCCCACTCTTTTTAGAGATTGTTATAATTATTGTAAGACATGTGATATTTTTCAAACACATGGTAACCATAAGACTTCATCAGCTCCATTATGCCCTATTCTTATACTTGGTCCCTTTGAAAAGTGGGGAATAGATATTGTAGGTCCACTTCCAACTACCCCACACCAAAATAAGTATATTGTAGTTACCACAGATTATTTAACCAAGTGGGTTGAAGCTAGGCCATTGAAAACAACTTCCATGGATGAAGTGGAAAGGTTCATATATGAATGCATTATCACTAGATTTGGTTGCCCATTAGAAATTGTAATAGATCAAGGAAGCCACTTCATTAATGAGGTGGTAGAAGCCCTAGTAAATAAGTTTTCTATTAAGCATAGGAAGGAAACAACATACAAGCCAAGCACAAATGGACAAGTGGAGCGAACAAATTTTGTGTTGTGTCAAATTCTAGCAAAAGATGTAGCCTTGCAAGTACATAAGTGGGATAAAAGGATTCATGCAACATTGTGGGCATATAGGTCAACATCAAAGTCAGCAACATGATACTCCCCATTTCACTTGGCTTATGACATTGATCAGTTCTTCTTATTGAGTTTGATATTCCCCTTTATGAGAGTTATGAAAAATGAAAGGATGGATGAAAGTGATTCAGTTAGTACATCTTCATTTGCTAGAGGAAATATGGTAAATAGTGAAGGATACAAGCTATAAGAAGAAAATGAAGTAGAAGGAATACTTTGATCAAAATCTCCATTGGTCTCCATTTCATGTGAATGACTTGGTTTTAGTATATGATTCTAGATACAAAAAAAGAAGATAGAGAAAATTTCTTCCAAAATGGATGGGGCCCTACAAAATAGCAGTTGTGCATGAAAATGGTACATACTAACTGGAGGAATTAGATGGCACTCCCATTACGAAATGGGTCAACCACGACAAGTTAAAGATTTTCCAAGCATCGGAATAGTCTACTACCAAGGACGGAGTAGAAGCTAGGAAGGGGGAAGATGTTGACACTAAAATTTTCGTCCGTAATTTCTATTTCATTAATGTATGTATAGGATGTTGTTAAGTATAATTAGTAGTAGTGTTCGATAGAAGATAAAGGTGCCGCTACGATGACACGATGCCACCAATAATGTATAGTATGGTAATATTCAAAAGTACAATAGGAATGTTGTGGTAAAAGTAAATATTTGTCGTAAGTGGTCCGGTAATGTTAAAATGTCAAAGTTAGGGTAAGTAGAGAAGTAGGGTCTACATGATTAGGAATTAGAAATATTATATTGGTAATGAGGACAAGGAGTGAGGTCATAAATATTTTTGTATTTTATTTGTAAAAATTCTAAAATGTGGAACCCATGTGAAATGATAAGGTTTATCTTATCTTAAAAGATAATCTTACATGTACGAGATAAGAGTTAAGGTATGGAATATGATTTGTCGAGTAGATTTCTTATCCTATCTTAGAGATAAGATGGATAAGGCTAGAAGTTCTATAAATAGAGAGGCCACCCCCTCATTTAGCATAGAAGGAAGTAGTGAGAAATATTGTATGAGTAAGTGTGTAAAAGAAGCCATCATTTTGAAGGTGTGTTAAAGAAGCCATTAAGAGTGTAATTGTGAAGTTTCTCCCATAGTTATGTTTGGAAGGAAAATGATTTCAGTAACACTTGAAGTACCTCATGGATGAGATTGTAACAATTTCATGTTGATATTATAATTTACACTTATATTTTAGATTTATCATCATTCCTCCTTATCATATTCTATGGTATTCTTGTGTTATGTTTGTTGTTGTGTTTCCAAATTACATCCACCAAACTAAAAGTTCTATGCATTAGTAAATAATCATAGCATGAGGAGTTCTCGTGAAGAATTATCATTGTGCCGGATTGGTGATGACACTTCTTCTCATAATATTCAGCAAATTTTTATTACCAAACTCATATTGTCCATTTCCTTGGGGATTTTAATTAGAAGCATATTTCAAATTGATCCAATATTCTTTTCACATTGCCTCCAAGCTTTTATCGTTGAAGCTCATGGAATTTTCAGCAACAACTTTGAGTGGCACCATGCAAACCTCTAGATGATAAGGTTCAACATCATGTCCATGGAAATCTTGTGTTTTTCTCTCTTAGATGAGATTACCTCCACCCACTTGGTGATGTATTCTGTTGCTACAAGAATCCACTTATGGCTAAGACTTGAAGGGTTTGATATCTCACAAATGAAATCCATTCCCCATTGCTTGAATGGGGCTTCATTTGATAGATGCTGAAAATTAAGGGATCTTGAAGCTTTCAGTCTTCAAGAGAAGTGTTGGAAACTTGCACACATTTCTAACAAAAATATTTGCATTCTTCAAAAGATTTGGCAACAATAACCATCCCTCGGGATCTTATGTGTTGTGAATTTTCCAACAAAATGCCCCCGTAAACTCCTCCATGGAGATCAACAATTATCTTGGGGTTTCATCTTCATTAATGCACCTTAAGAGGACTCCCTCAGGGTTCTTCCAAGCTAACCCATAATAAGTAATGAAATATTTCTGGGAAGCCAACTTAAGGGATCTTTTATGGTTCTTACTAAAATCCTCGTATAAGTATAGATGTCCGAGATAAAAAATTACATCTTTGTACCACACATAACTCATCAATTTTTTTTAAAACATATTCCCTACCTTCTTTTATCTCATTTACCTCAATAGTTTACAAGTTTCTTTATCCATAATCTTATCCAAGCCAAAACCTCTCACTAACTTTGTGGTTTCGATATCCATGTCATATTTTGCAACTTGTTCACCCATCTACGCATTTTTTACTTGAGACCTCCATATCTGATAAGATGTCTTTCGTCATGGTGTGGGGAACATAAGTATAAATTTTGGAACTTAGAATGTAAGTCCTGAAAACCTTTGTTGCTTTCACCAAGGCAAATGGTTGTTTCTTCATAATAGAGTATTTCAACTCAGCTCCTTGCAATGCCTTACTGAAAAAGGAAATTGGCCTCTCAACCCCTTCATCATCCTTCTACAACATGACATATGCAATAGAATTTTCTGAAGAAAAATAAAATAGTTGGAAAGGCTTCTTATAATTTGGAGCTGCTAAAACAAGGGCATTCTTTAATGCCTCCTTGATCCCACTGAAATCTTGAATAGAATCCTCCTCCCATTTAATAACCTGGTCCTTCTTTAGCATGGAAGTAATTGGAATGGTCAACTCAAAAAATTTTGATATGAACCTTCTGATGAAGTTTATCTACCCAAAGAAGTACTGAATTCCTTTCTTGGTTCTTGGAATTGGGACCTTGTTGATGGCCTGTACCCTTTCTAGATCAATCATTACTCCCTCTTGTGACACAATGTGACCAAGAAACTTTGCCTTCTACACTCAAAAGTGGCACTTCTTTGGATTAAGTGAAATGCCATACTCTTTACATCTTATCAACATATTTTCCAAGTGCAACAATTGATCACCTCACTTTATCGAGAAAATAGTCACATAATCCTAGTAAACAACAATAAAATCATCGATGTAACCTGGAAAAAGCAACATCCATTGCTCTTTGAAAGGTTAATCCAGCATTCATCAGACCAAAGGGCATCTTGACATACACATAAGTTCCCTAAGGAGTGGTAAAGGTTGTTTTAATTCTTTCTGATTCCTTCACCACAACATGGTTATAACTAGAGAAACCATCTAGGGTAAAAGTAGCTCAAAACCAATCACTAGATGAAACATGTTTTCAATGTTTGGTAAAGGATAATTATCCTTCATTGATACTCTATTAAAAATTTTTAAATCCACACAGATCCTAATGTTACCATTCTTCTTTTTGAATAGTACTAGGTTTGTAACCCAAGATGAATACCTTTTGGGCTGAATAATCCTTCCATCCATTAGTTTCTTTCAGTTTCTCTTTCATTTAAAGAGATAGGAGTGGATTGATTGTTCTCTGTTTTCTTCTTGAATGGTTTTTCATTAGATTCAAAGGAAATATCAAGTTGAAACAGATCATCTCTGTATGCCTTTAGTTCAGAATAAGTCCAAGCCATGCAATCTTGATATTTTTTAGCAATTGGACATAAGACTATTTTTCCTCCTCGCTGAGATTGCTTCCCAAAACCAAATCTTCCTGGATTTTCCTTTGTACCAAGGTAATGCTCCTTAACATCCCTTGAGGTTGTTGTATGTCTGTTAATAATGCAATTAGTATTATAAAAGTTTGATTCAAGAACAACCAGCCCTCTAGGAATGGTATTAGTCTTGATTGGATGATGCCTTTGCAAAAAAGGTTTCTTTACCCTCTCATATGCACACCATTGGTTCCCAATCAATATTTTGATCAGCAAACTCCCCTTTTTTGTGTAGAAATCTTTGGACCTGAGCATTTTCATGAAAGACTTGCCAATAATTAATGTTGTTAGCGACATATGGCCTTGTCAATACATCAACATCATATTCACAATGTGGGGACATTGCACAATCATCAAACCAATATCCCAACATAGCAAGCATGTTTTCCATATCATTGAACTTCCTATCATGATACAAAATGTTGAATACATCAAACAACTCAATTAAATCCCAAATCGCAAGCTTATATTGTTTCATTCACTGATTTTTTGTGGCATACAATTTTTTATGACATGCTTGAAAAATTATTCTTAATCTCCTTGACAATGATGTCTTTAACACCATATTTCCAAGAAATCCTTAGACCTAATAACAAAGGCCTCATACTTAGCAATGTTATTAGTACACTCAAAGTCAAGTTTAAAGGAAAATACAAACTTTTCCTAGCCTAGAGAGATCATAAAAGACACAAACACCATTTCCAAAGTTGGAGAAAGCTCCATCAAATAATAAGATCCAAGGAGAACCTACCTTTTCAAGACACTTGCATTCTTCAATTTTGTGCTCTTTTCCATCAAGCAAATCTAACAAAGTTATCGAATCAACACTTGTGTACAATACTTCATAGGATGCATTGTTGGGATCTTCAATAAGGTACAAAATCTTCTCTTACCCATATAACTTGACAAGGATTCCTCAATTGGGATGGTAGCATAGGAAATGTCCATTTTAACACTCCTACTAACACTTACAACCCATTTTCTAGATAACAACATGCCCCACTTGGCTTGGAAGTCAACAATTACAACATCAAGCTTCATGTGTTTTACCTAGGGTGAGCTATAAGATGCACCACTGCACCCTTCACACACCCCACCAGCACGTCTCGGAGTACATAGCAAAAGACACTTCCTAGATGTTTTCAGTTACTTTCATATTCAGTTCAAAGTTGATGACTTCTAAAGTCATAACATTACATGACCCTAATTCAAACATATAATTGTGTAGCAATTTTTCTTTAATGATCGAGTTGTGAAGAATGGATCCATATTTGGCCGAGATCGCACCAAGGATGTCCCCAAATAAACATCGGGTGGTTCACCTAGTTCCTCCAAAATTGGTGGTGTCTTTAATTCTTCAATGAATGGTGGAGTCTCCACAATGTTTATATTTCTACCTATGGAAGTCTTCTCCTCTTTCAACCCCATATATTCAAAAGTCCTTTTTGTGCTCGGGAGTTCTAAGCAATTCAACAATTGGAAATGAGATCTTGATCTGACTTAAGACTTGGGCAATATCATAAGGGGAAGAATTTGGCAAGGCAACATTGGAAGGAAGGCTGACACACTCATTAGATGGCATAGGATTTTTGACATCTTGGGCATGAGGAGGGGTATGAGTTTTGTTTGGGACATCAAGGATTTTGGCAGATCCATCTTTATTAGAGCCTCTTTAGGAATATTTGAAAGTAATGGAGTTTTTGGCTTGGCCTGAGGACCTGTACCTTTGACAACCCTATTTCTTGTGTTGTATTCCTTTTCTTGGGCCACAACAACATTCATCAACAACTGCCTATCCTCCTCAGATTGGATTCCACCATCATACTTATTTATCATTAAAGTTCTTAAATATTCAAAGTCATTATTTAGAAATTCAAAAGCCTATAAAGATCTACTTCTAAAGTATGAGAGGGAGGAAGAATAGATACCAAAGTGGATGCAATCCCAAAAATCAGTAGTGTTTCTAGCACTTATTATCTCAATTGAAGTTTCCCCTTGTTGTGAGCTCATGGATCAACCCATCATGTAGACATCATAATCATTATCATCATTAGCTTCTTCATCTTCTTTTGATTTTCCTTACATGGAGCATTGGGCATGAAACATATGTCACACCAATCAATGACATCTGTCTCCTCCACAACAAGTAACTCGAGTAGCCAAAGGATTAGGTACCATTCTATTTTCCCTGGCCCGGGACTATCTATTTCCAAATCAACCAAGTCCCTTTCCTCTATCATCATATCTTTAGTGATTTGTAAACATGTCTTAGCCTTGTTGTTTGTGCTGACCTTGTGAACTCTGCCCAATCCCTTTTTCTTCCGAGCTAATTTGTATGATATTTCTTTGATAGCCCCTACCAAAGTCTTCACAACTTCTTCCAAATCAGCAACCTTACTCATCCGAGGATTTTCTCGGGTTAATTAGTTTTACATCCTTCCTTTTTGGAGGATTTCCAATTGGCTTGATGTTGTTCTCTATTTTCAAAGCCATGGTGAAGGCCTCGCCTCAAATTAGTATGGTTTTTGTCCCTCAAATAGTAGGCATATTTTTTATCAAATGCATCTAAATATATTATCAAATATGACTCATCACATGGCCTTAAGTTAACAGAAATCTTCTCAAGGTCTTGTTAAATCTTATGTTGAAATCATGTACCAACTCATTAGGATTCTTCTTGATGTTTTCAAATTATGATAGAAGAAATCTAGGTTAGTTCTATAACCATACCGCATTCTAAATAATGTTTTTATCTCTCGTCCAAGAATCAATGGAATTATCTAGAAAATCTTTTTATACAAAGTCCCTCTCAGTATCCTCTTCCATAGTATGGATAAACAATTTGATATATACATCTTCATGTTCAATCTCAAATTCTTCCATTATATTGATAAAAATCTTTAAATGTTGATCACCAATTATAGCGTTGTTTCATGGGAACTTTGGTAATCTATTTCTTACATCCTTGGGAACAACATTTGGATAACCAGCTATCCCTAACAAATTTATAGAACCAAAGGTGCTTACAAAAAAAGGAGGTGCGGGTGGGGGCTCACCATGTTGTTTTGAGGAGGTGACCATGAAGGGGAGACAAATTGATGTTCAAACACAAGAGTATTCTCAAAATGGATATCCCCTAAAGGGTGAAATCCCTATCAACTCTTGAAAAGAAAACTAATGAGAAGAAAACTTTTCAAAATCAAATGAAGGCCCTCTCTGAATGGAGAATTTAATTCAAAAAGGATCATAATCACTGAATCACTCAAGGATAGGCCAATCACTTTAATCAATGGGGACTTCTTTTCTTGATCGTTGATCTCCAACAATCTCCAAGATTTTATTCCTTCTGAATTCATTTTTCCTAGTAGAATCTCTAGGAAGGAAAGATATTCTTCCTTCCTTCTTTGCAAAGATTAGCAACAAAACACACTTGACATAGGTTAAGACAATCGGTGCTCATCAAGAATTAGATCAACAGGAGTCGCCACTAAGGATTTCCACCTTAGTTGTGCAAATGAACTAAAATATGATCTGTCACAAATGTCTATCAATACTAGCAACTAGAAATTGAAAGACCTAACTCTTATTTATCTATATTTATTAATGAAACTCAAAGTGCAATAACTATAGAAAATGGAAATATTGCACATAGCACTGGTAACTTTGAACACTTCTTACAGGCCTAAACACAAGATGATTCCTAAAAAGATGTATTAACACTTTGAGCATACCAGAAGTGTTTACCAAGGTCTGATTATGAACTGTAATCACTATGTCCCCGACAATAGTGCTAGAAAGGTGTTGGTACCAAAATTGATTCTCCTTCAAAGTCTGAGCAACATCACAGGTTTAGGAGGAAGATTAGAGACAAATAGATCATAGTGAGTCATTTTATATCTAGGGATGGGATCTAACTAGCCCTCTGTCACTAGATGTGGAGAAATGGATAACATCCTCAAAAGTATTTGATCTATCCTCACTACTTTATGGTCGTGCCTTTCAACTAGGGTGAGAGAACCCTTTTGTAGCCTGTTGTTTATGGAGGATATGGGGAATTCCTTCCTTGTGAAGTGTTTAAGAAGACCTTGAAGAAAATATGATCAATGCAACAAAACCTAACTCTCATGAGTTATCACTCTATATAATGGAGATATTTTCTAAGTAAGGTTTAGTGCCACTAAAGACAATGAAATATTGAGTGTTTTCGCATGTTTTGGTAATAGAAATTGTGCATCCGTATACACACAAGAAAATAGGGGTAATATGCGTAAGATGAATTTTTTTTGAATGATTTTGGGTGGAAGGTGAAGCATGATAAAGTTTATTATACAAAATCTTTGAGAACTTCCACAAAAATGGAGATCTCGAACACGTAATGCTCTAGAGTAGCTAGGATGTTCCTTTAAATAGAATATGTGCTTCAATGGAGGCCCATATTGATACTTTTCACACAAACTTCAAGGATCCAAAATCAAGGCTCAAATTGGAAAACTCAACTCGAACATTGTCAATACTCAGTTTCATCATGCTTAAGATACCCTCAAAGGCTAATAAACAATCTTATAGTCATGCTAAGAGTCACAAAGTGATTTTAAATTTATTTATTTTACTATCAAATGAAAGCTCTTCTAATAAAATAAATTACAAATGCCACCAAACTATCACAAGGATAAGATATTGTGTGATTCACACTGATTTTGATTTAAGAATAGAAGGGGAACAAGAAAAACTACTTGCAGATGTTCAGAAACGAAGAAAACACAAAAATTTCATAAAATAACACATATTAACTCAAGTTTGATTATATATCAGTAGGGGAAATTTTCTCAAACAATCTCAGAGGTTGTCAATGGTTATATACTCACAAAAACCTTCACATGATCAAATTTAACACAAAGGAGATAAATAGGTTTCTTCGGATATTTTCTCGTAAAGATGGGTTATATCAATATTTTCTCCTAGAAAATTAGTTCTGACCTCTAAAACTCCCACCTTCCAACCATCCCCGCCTTTTCACACCGAAAAATCTTTCCATTTTATAACATTTTACAATAGATTTTTCTCACCAAAAACCCAAACATTGAGTGTACCAGTGCTCACCATGATCCCGATCGTGATTCCTATAATCAAATATGTAAAAAAATTCAGGTCGTCATTAGGGGATAGATCTCTTTGAACATATCCTACATTTAAGTCCTTCTTCTAGTAGATCACTCTTCCTTTTACTCGCCAACCACTTCCACCCCTAATCTATCCAATCTGGTTCTTTGCATGCCTAGGAAGGAAAAATGGAAGATCAGATCGATCCTTGAGATCAGATCTCTTCTTAATGATAAAATACATCCCTAGATTTTCCTTACCAAACCAAGATACTAACAGGTCCTTCACGTGCCAAGGAAAGAAAAATCAAGTTGAATCTGACAGTTAGATTACATATTTAATGGTGAGATATGTTTACAGACCTTCCCCACCAAACCAAGCTACCAAATTAATGTTCCTCTTCATTTGGCATGCAGGAGACTCTAAGAAATGATAAAAACCATAAGAATACGCATCCCCAGGAGCTCTGGAGTGAAAATGGTAGAAAAATTAGATACAAATGCACAACTGTCATTGATTTCTATTTTGAATTTGGACCATCCACGTGGGAGACTCACTTTAAATGGGACCGAGGGTTCCCTTTTTCCTTTTACAAATTTTGGGAAAATGTAAAATTTTTAAATGTTTCTCCACACCTCCACCCTTGAGAAATGAGCTTGACATGTGTCTGTGGTGGGTCCAAAGGAACCGCTACCAAATTCTACTATCTCACCTCTTTTTTTTGGAAAAGGAAACTTTTCCAAATTTCCCCATAGCTCCACCTTTCTACTTTTAGCTTGTAATGTGGGTCCCAAAGTGGGACCACACTTCATTTCACACTGTTAACTCCTTTCTCCACAAAAGGAAAATTTTCCAAATTTCCCCCGAAAGTCTGCACTTTCACCATTGACCGGGGCAAAATTTTGACTTTTCTCTATCGGGGTGTACGGGCCATTTTGATGTTTTAATCCTTTTGGTGATAAGAGAAAAAAAATCCAAGTTTCCTCCAATGGTCCCACACTCTATCTTTTTGACTTTTAAAACTACCACGCATCACAATGGCACATCTTGAGATGGTCCCCAAATGTTTAGACCTTGAATGAGTGTGGTCTCATCATGTGTCCTAGCCCAGAAAAATTTGTTTAAAGGATTAAAGCTCAATAGAAGGCATCATGTGTCGGGGTCCGAAGCAATCTTCTTTGGCCGTTGAAAAGTCCAAGAAAAATGTAAAGTGAGCGGAGGCCTCCAAGTGTCCTCCTGGTGCTTCTTTAAAACAAAAATCAAGGGCTGGTCCTCAAACATGCATGGTCCCTCCACGTGTCCCAGGCCTCTCAAAATATTTTGAAAAAAGACTAAGTATCAAAAGACCTGATGGAAGCCTCCATGTGTATTCATGGTGCAATTTTAAAATGGTGCCCAAAGTGGAGACCTTGAATGACCGCTAGCTCACCATGTGTCTCTGTCCCACCAAATAGTACTTGAATGAATAAAATTTTGTCTATGTCCAGAAATGCAAGGAAACCTCACGTGTCCTCCCGACGCTATATTCCAAGGCCAAACCGAAAAGAAAATTTTCAAATGAGTGTCGTTCTCCACATAGATAGGTTTTTAAGTTGGGGTGATTCATAAAATTTTGAAGTACCCTACCAAGCCATGTCCAACCAAAAGAGGCCACACTTTTGGTTGATGCAAGGATGTAAATTTGACCGAGAGAAATGCTCGTCAAACCATAAAATGCAGAAAATGACCATTTGAGCCCGAGAGATGAAATTTTCTCCAAGGATAGAGAATTTAGAAATGTTACAAGGCTCAAATAAATTCCTCGAGCTACATCCATTGATTTTTCTTCAAGTATTTAGGGAAAAAATGACAAGGAAAACAAATCCTGACTGTGAAAATGGAAAGAACGGGAGACACCAAGTTTTTATATGAACAGATAATGTGAGACCCAAATTATAGACCTTTTCCAGATAAACAGAGAAACAAAGAAATAACTATGGATCCATACATGATCCTTGACCAAGGAATGAATTAATTACAAAAAAATAAAGGAAGAGACTTATCTAGCACAACACAGGGAGATAAAATATGGCAGAGGCCATAAATTGATAGATTTTCAATGGTAAAATGGGGCAAAAATTTTTTTGAGCACCAACAAACCCTCTCTAGATTGAGAATTCAATTCAACAAAGAGACTACCCGATTGATTCACTTGAGTAAGTATTACAATCTTCAATCACATGTTGATAAGTTTCACCAATGGAGATATCTTTTCTTGATGCTTGATCTCCAAAAACCTTCCAAATTCTTCATCCTTCTGAATTTTACTTTCCCAACTTTGGAAACATCATTCTACTAGGGTCCTTGGGGAAGAAACATCTTCTTCCTTTAGCTTTATAGAGATTAATGACAAATCTTACTTGATATATGTTAAGACATGGGTATTCATTAAGAATTTCAACAACACGGAGTCACCACAAAGGGATTTCACCTCAATTTGTTCAAATTCACTATAAAAGACCTATCAAATGTTTATCAATACTAGATTCATGCAAAGCTTACAAGATCTTCCCTTCTTCTACCCAAATTTGTTCAATGATGATACAAGACGTTAGTGTAATAATTATATAAGATTGAAATATTACACTCAAAACTTACAACTTTAAACAATTCTTACAGATCTAAATAGAGAATGTTCTTTCGTAAATGTATTTTAACTTTAAAATTTGTAAGAAGCATTACTGTGTTCGAATGTACTACATTTGGAAAATACTTCAAAGATTCCCTGAATAGCACCATGAGTGTTTGTGCTAAATAAATAGATCTTAGAGCTCAAATAATCCCTAGAAATGTCACCATGAGTGTTTTTGCTACAAAAATAAATCTTGGAGCTCAAATAATCCTTGACAACATAAATCAGATCCCTAATGGCGCCACTAGTGTTGGTATCTAAATTTGTTCTCCTTTTAAAACTAGGCATTATCATAGATTTGGCATGGAGCTTAGATAAAGATAGATCATAATGTATGTCATTTTGTAGCCAGGGATGATATCTAACTGGCCCTTTGTCACTCAGATTTGTTGAGAGATGGATAACACCTTGAAGAGGATTTGACCTATCCTCACTACTTTAGGTTGTGCCTTTTGACGAGGGTGAGAGGACCTATAGTGTAACCTCTATTTGATGAAGGAGATGGAGATATCCTTCTTTTACAAAATTTTATGAAGAAACCCTTGGGAAAGTATGATCAATACTCCATAATTCAACTCTCAAGAGTAGTTACTTCTAAAAGATGGAGATACTTTCAAAAAAAGGCTAAGGTTACTGAAGACATTATGGGATCCTGATTGTTCTACATATTTTAGTAAATAGATTTTGTTCCTTTATTGATATAAATGGAAAACAGGGGTAGTTCAGGATGGATTCATGGTTTTTGAATAATTTTGGTGGGAGATTAAGCATGATAAAGTTTATTATACCAGATATTCGAGAGAATTCACAACAACTAGAAAGATAAATGAAAGAAAGCTTCAAAATAGATAAGATATTCCTTCAACCAGAAGGTGTGCTTCAATGGAGGCCTAGATCTACATGGTTTCACACAATCTTTGAGAATCTAGCATGAAGGCTCAAGTTAAAAGACTGAATTAAACATCAAAGACCCATGGTTCCTCATGCCTAAGATACACTCGAAGGCTTAAAGAAAATCTTTATCAAAAATCACAGTGAAATGATTTTAAATTATTTATCACATCACAAGATGAAGGCTCTTCTTGAAATGAAATTGAAAATGCCACTAAATTGTCACATAGATGAGATCCTATGTGATTTGGAGGGACTTTAACACAAGATTACAATAGGAATAAGAAAAACTACTTGTAGACATTATGAAACAAAGAAGACATAAATTGCTCCAAGATTGACACAAATTAACTCAAAATTGAGTAGATTCATCAATAGGGGAAAGTTTCTTTGAATAGTATCATAACTTGTCAATGGTTATAGACTCACAACCAACTTGACATGATAGAAAATCTAACACAGAATAAATTAACCAGGTATCTCGAATTGGTCTCTCAGGAAGATGGGTTCTCTCAAATTTTCTCTTAAGGATTCAACCCCTGACCATTTGCAAGAGTATCATCATTAAATTTATACATTTCACTCACTCACTCATCCAAATTTTTCCCCAAGAAATAGGAATATTCGAGGAACCTTTTCTTGTCACCAATTTGCCTCGTAAAGTGATGTTTAACAAATTTACTTCAAAATCTTTGCTAGTTGGACAAATCATGGGTCGATCACGTTTCTCAAAACCTTGACTAATGAATTGGATTCCATGCCATAAATTTTTGGATGTACTTATAATCATTATGATTCTATCATGTGAGAAATCCCCGTTGTAATCATTCTCCAAAGGCTCTATACATCCTGGATATGATAGGTAATCCTTTTCACCCTCGAGACAACACCTTTTTCATCTTTTATGCTGTAACCTCAATCATTTCATCCTTTCCCCTCTCTTTCCTCTCGTAACTCTTGCCCCACATCCATATTCTCTGGTAATTCATGTTTTTGCAAGTGCTTGAGCAATTCCAATTTCAAAATATCAACCTTAATAATTCTTGGACTCACAAATTAAGTTCTAAATCCACTCAATGACACTTTGCAGACAAAATAAACAAGGAAGTTCATCAAAAATGATGAAAAATAGTGTGTATTCACATCTCTAGGAGTCTTCGGAGAATAAATGTTGGAAAAACAAGTAAAATGCAAAACAACCATTGATTTTGACCCTTTCTCTACTTTATATCATAACCATCTACGTGTTTCCTTGGCACAACTGCAAAGGAGAAGTACAGGGGCAAGTTTCCAAACAAGTTTGGGCCTTCCATGTGCCCTTGGCCCAAGAAAAATTCCCTTTGACCTTTGAACACTCTTATATAAAAATTAGCCAAGTGGAAGCTTCCATGTGTCTCAATGGCACACTTTGAGATGGTCCCCAAAAGTGCATACCCCAAGTAAGCGTGGGCTCACCACGTGTCTCTATCTACTAGATTTGTTTCAAAAATTTGAAGGATCAGTGGAAGGTGCCATGTATCTAGGGTCTGAGACAATTTTTCTTTTCCGTTGAAAAGTCCAAGCAAGGGAAGATTGAGCGGAAGCTTCCAAGTGTCTTCCCTGGCATTTCTTTAAAATTAAATTTAGGGGTCGGTCCCCAAACAGGAATGGTCCCTTCACATGTCCTAGGCCTTAGAAAATTTCTTCAAAAATTTTAAGTATAGAGAGGAGTTAGCGGAAGCATCTACGTGTCCATGGTCCGCCAAATTTTCAATGGCCGCATGAAAAAATTGTGTAAGTATGGGAAAGGTGGAAACATCCACATGTCTCCCCAATGCAACTTTAAGGTCAAACCAAAAAGGTGAAATTTAATATGAGTGCCGGCCCTCCACATGGACAAACTTTGAGTTGAATCAAGCCTTATACTTTTCAAAGTGCCTTGGTGAGCTAAATCCAATCGAAAAGGCCACGTTTCTCTCGATGATGAGATATAAATTTGACAGGGAAAAATACACCCATCGAACCATAAAT
Source organism: Taxus wallichiana var. yunnanensis (assembly GCA_018340775.1). Lineage (NCBI taxonomy): Eukaryota > Viridiplantae > Streptophyta > Pinopsida > Cupressales > Taxaceae > Taxus > Taxus wallichiana. The sequence goes on along the minus strand of CM031244.1, from coordinate 787,451,229 downwards.
GTAGGAAAATCACCATTTGCGCCTGAAAATGAATCCTTCTTCAAGGAGAGAGATTTTGGAAATTATATAAGGTCCAAATATGATCTTCTAAGACACATCCAATCTCATTTACATAGATACTTGGGACAAAAATGATAGGGAAAATAAAATGTGAATGTGGAAAATGGAAGGAAGGGAAAGAACCCGAATTTATGCCCAAGTTAAAGATCTTTACATGGACAGAGGAACAAAAACAAATTCTCGATTTAAAGTGATCCTCGACCAAAGGAAGGTACTGGTCATGGAAACCAAATGGAGGATAGAATTATCATGCATTAATATGGGGAGATTAAAAAAATGGCAAATGTTGCAAACTAAAGAATTTCAAGGACAAACGGGGTGAGACTAATTTGAGCACCAACAAAGTCAACATAGTATATTCCAATGATTATGCAAAGGGGTCCTGTGACCTATCTTTTAAAAAGGTACCTTTTTTATTCAAATAAAGTAATCCCCCAAAAGTGATTCGAATGGAGAATTATGCCATGGAAAATTACTTTAGTTTTATCAAACTATCCTTAGTTTCCCAAAAGGTGGTCAATACAAACATGAAAATAAGGTAAGTTTCACATCAAGATGCTTCCCTCGAAAGTTGGTAAAGGAGAAATATTTTACCATACACAATCAGAAATAATAGATGTCAACATCAGGGCTTAAAAGTAGATGGAATACATGGGTGAATATTTTGCAAAGTATTCAAAGTAAAATAGTTATTTTTCTCACACACAGAGAGATTTATTTTTGCATGTGCACCCAAGGCATAGGATTAAAGTGCTAATTTTACAATTCCATGTCGATCAATTTACATGTGACACATCAAGCACTAGAGGACAAAAGTTGCATGCATTGGAAAGACTTTCTCATCAAGCAAGGGATATTAATTAGCCAAGCTATCCACCCTACTTATTTAAAATAGATCGTCAATCGTAGCTTGATGAAGTGTATTTTGTAATCAAGCATATTAATGCCTCATTGTATTAGCATGTTTATTTTTATTCCTTTATTTGTACATAAAAAAGGGATAAAAATAGGATGTATGGGTGAGTACAAAATTTAGTATATTTTTAGGATGGGTCAGATGAATAACTTGTTATATATTATGTGTAATTGTAAGGCATAAGGTGAAACTTTTTGGACATAGAAGTGTTGAAACAAATTTTGCCAGCTTTTCCCTTTGAATGAGAATAGAATTCCACCTTTCCAATTACTTATAGTCATGTGTATATCTCATTAATTCTTGTGAATGTAAAATTCCTTGATTAATCATCTTACCTTATTGTAAATTTAGTAATTTATGCATAATATTAATGTGCATGTTTATCTTAACAATATTGTTGTGAATCATTCCCTCAATGCATCAAGTGTTTTCCTTAATATTCTCGTTGAAAAACTATTAGCTTGTGCACCCAAAATCCATTCTCAAAATTAATTGTGCATGTACTTAGTCAAACCCCTCTATCTGTTTCGTGTATCACCATAGTGTTTTCAATTTATTACATCATCCTTTACCCACAAAACCCCAAAAATTAGTTTAGGATACATAAAAAAGGAACCGGCCTTGATACTAGAAACTCACCTCAAAATAGGTATTCCCATAGACCTAAGGTGTTTCTATTATATCTATGAAAGAGAGAGATCTAGAGAAAAATTAGAACACCTACATTCATCTCTCTATAGGGTGCACTTTCGAGAAATAACAATTTTTGGCATGCTTGGTGGGACAAATTAGATCTCAGAGTAAATTACATAAATTTATAATAGATTTAAACAAAAAGAAAGTCACTTTTTCAAGCAACAAGATGGAACTTTTTATTCTAAAGATCGAAAGATTTATTTTGGCAAATCTATAATGTTGATTTCAAACCATTTTTCTAGCATGTTCCATGCCTAAAATGACTACAAGATCATCGGTAAAAGGAATTCCTTCTAGTTTATTTCTTTACCTTTGAATTATTTAAGAATAAGAAGAGTTTAATACCTTACCTTATAATAATCCTGGTTTTGGAAACACTCCTCCTAATCTTCCTTCACCATGTATTAATCTTTATTTAGATCCTATTTTCCAATGGCTATTTAACCACCTAGGAATTTTGTGACCTTTACTAATGGTAGTCTTTTGGAAATTCAATTTTATCATGACATTCCCAATGCTTCCGTGAAATTTCCCCTTCATTCAATGGTGAAAATATTATTACTCCTACGGAGCACACCAAATACGTTGTATCCCTTTGTGTTATTCATAATATTACTCATGAAGATGTGGCTTTAAGACTTTTAGCTACATCCTTTAAAGGACAAGCCCTGAAATGGTATAGAACCTTAGAGATTGGGATTATAACAACTTGGGATGAATTAGGAGAGAAATTAATTAAGAAATTTCAAGATCATTCAGATCATTTATCCCTCATACAACAGTTGTCTATAATTAAGAGAGATCCTCATGATTTTATGGCTAGTTTCAACATTCGTTTTGCTAGAACTTGGGAAAGAATTCCATCTAGTGTCAATCCTCAAGCTAACCATGCTTTTCTTTATTATCTTAGAGTCTTAAACAATGATATTTCAACTATTATTTAGTCTATGGGAGGTTACACTGTCCCGAAAGCTTATGATATTGCTATAAAGGCTCAAAATAGTCTTATTCATGCCTTAAAATTAGAAGCAAGGCATTCAATGCCTTTTGTACAATATTTGGAACCTATTCCACAACCTATTACCCTTTCGTATCCTTCTGTTGCACCCCCATCAGATGATGTGTTTAAATCTTTGCAGACTATTGAAAATAAGATAACATCAATTGAGAATATACTAGCATTGTCTAGAAGTCCTTATCAAGCTCCTTATTAGCAAAACTAGCAGAATAGATAGCCTTATCAATAGAATCAAAATTAAAGGCAGCTATATCAACAAAGGAAATTTGACCCCAAGGCTCCTAGTTCATATAACGCTTTAGTGCGAGTGAACATGGCTTCAAAAGAGTGGTGTTAACCTTTTAATCAACCTCACTCTACTGCTATTTACCTTAATGCATTCGTGAATATAAGTCTTGTTGTAGAAACTCAATCTAAAGAAAAATTTGTGCCTCAAATGGAGGTTGGGGAGCAAGAAGCTCATTATAACTTAGTAATTTTTAGTGAATATGATTTCATTACAGTTACTACTAGGGCCCAAGAAAAGGCTCAAGAAATTCAAAAGCATCAAAAAGGACCTTTTCTGCCTATAATGACTGATAAAATAGTAGGTACAGAGAAAAAACTAGAAAATAACACTCTTGTTCATAAAAATATAGTAGGTGTTTCAGCTAGTAAAGAACAACAAAAATATTTACAACCTAATCCAAGAAGACTGTTTATACCTCAGATATCAAGAGCAGCTGAGGCAAAGTCAGTTTTTTCTAAAGCTTACTCAAAAATTGTGGAAGCTTTCTCTAAAATTGTTGCTAATTTTAACATTGTTGAGCTAATGAAAAATCATAACATTACTATTACACTATGGAATGCTTTAATTATTCCAAGAAAACAAGATTTACTTGCTCAAGAGCTTGCTAAGTTGCAAATTGCTTCCAAAATAACATAAAAATATGCTCAAAAGGCAGATATGGTGCTTGGTACAGTTCAACAAAATCATGTTAAGGAAATTAAGTTGATGGTATATAAAGGTTCTAGAGGATTATGATATTAAGAAACCTCCACCTTTTTATTTATCTCTAATTGTTAGAGATCATCTTGTTCATAACTGCATGGTTGACCCTGGTGTAAGTAGCACAATTTTGCCAAAAGCAATTGTAGAAAAGTTGGGCCTGCAGTACGAGCCTACAAAGAAGAGAGTGTTATAGCTTGATGTAATAGGTACTAACACTTTTGGTGTTATTCAGAGATCTGGAAATAACATTACATGCTTGTCCAAATGTTTCCATTTTACAAGATGTTACTATTGTAGGTTTACCTCCTTGTTTTTCCCTATGCTTATCGAGGGATTTCATAGCAAAGATAAGAGGTTATCTCTCTTCAGATTGGTCTTTTATGTTTTTACTACACATTATGGGACCAAGGTTACTATCAATTCCAAACCTTTGGATAAATTTCATATTGAGCCTCATGCTTCTAATGCCTTAGCTAATTATGCAACCATAGACCAGTCAGATTTCGATAATGCAACACTTGTTTCTACTTTAGACAGTGTTTCTAACCTTTTTATTGATGAAAAGACACATGAATACCATGCTCATGATCCTTTCAAAGAAATTGAAGAACATCTTTTTGGTTTTTATTTCTTGGACAAGGAAAATACACCAATTACCTTTCCATCCAAAATAGAAAATGTAGTAGAAGGGATTTGGAAGCTTCATTTTGATGGAGCTAAAAACAAGAAAGGACAAGGAGAAGGTTTGATACTCACTTCCCCCACAAATGAAAGTTATTTCTCATCTTTAAGTCTAAAATTTTCATGTACTTGTAATGTAGTTGAATACGAAGCATTAATTCATGGCTTACTTTGGGCTAGAAAGAGAGGTATCAACATGTTACCTATTTTTGGTGATTCTGAGTTAGTTATTAATCAAGTAAGAAATTTCAATGTTTTTAAGAATCCATTAATGAAGTATTATAAGCATAGAGTTTCATACTTAATGGAAGATTTCGATGCTATCAATATCTAGTCCACTCCAAGAACAGAAAAGAAGCATGCAGATAGACTTGCAATAGTTGGTGCTAGTTTTGAAGTGTTGGAAAAAATTAAAAATAGTAAGATTTAGCCCCACATAAATCTGATTATCAGGCCTTCTATACCTGATAATGAGTTGAATTGGTAGGATTTTGAAGATGATGAATAGACTTGCAGATTTCTTCAGCAAGAAGCTGAATTTTCTGCAGTTAATCAAGAAAAAATGTAGCATTTACACGGTGACCAGATTGGCCAATTGAAGAAAAATAATTTACCTCAAGGTTTGGTCACATTGGAAAGACATCTGCAACACTAATGATCATTTAAGGAAAGACAAAGAAAATATCTCAACACACGCAGAAAATTATGAGGAGATCTCAGTCGATGATGGAAATAATTTATTTCTTGGAAAGGTATGTTCTATAGCTGAGAAACATTTTTTATTAATATTTGCAAAGAATTCAATGATGTTTTTGCTTGGAAATACCAAGATTTGAGAGGGTTTAATTCAAGTTTGGCATAACATACTATTGAATTATAGCCAAATTCTAAGCCTTTTAAATCAAAAAATTGAACCCTTAATCAGAAAGAACTTTCCAAAATAATTGAATTAGGAAGTATCTTTCCTATTAGCCATTCAAGTTGGGTAGCTAACCTTGTACCTGTTTGGAAAAAGAATGGATAAATCAGGCTATGTGTGGATTTTCGAGATCTTAATAAAGCTTCACTAAAAGATCACTACCCACTGCCTAATATGGATCAAATTTTGAGGCTTGTTTCAGGGGTTTGAAAAATTGTCCTTCTTGGATAGTTATAGTGGGTATAATTAAATCCTTTTGTGTGATAAGGATACATGTATAAAAAACCTTCACCATAAAGTGCGACACTTATGCTTATAAAATAATGCCTTTGGACTCTCTAATGCCGATGTAAATTTTCAAATGCAATGGATATGGTATTTCAGAGCTTGTTGAATAAATGCATTTTAGTTTACTTAGATGATGCCATCATTTTTTCAAATAATTATGATGAACATCTAATGCATCTAAGATAAAATTTTCAGTTGTGCAGACAATTTGGGATATCTTTGAATCCCAAAATAATCATTTTTAGTTCACCAAGGAAAACTACTTGGTCACATTGTTTCTAAATAGGGTTTAGCAATCAACCATTTCAAAATTGAAGCTATTTAAAGGCTATCTCTGCCTCATCATAAAAATCTTCGCAAAGTATTCTTGGGAAAATCAACTTCGTTAGAATATTTGGTCAATATTTGTCAACATTAGTCAAGCTTTTGACAACCATGTTAAAGAAAGAGAATAATTTCTCTTGGACCATTGAAGGGAAAAAGGATTTGATGCCATAAATTCAGATATATCAAAATATCCTACTCTTGTAAATATAGATTTCGATAAGGATTTTACAATGTATGCAATTATAGGAGCTGAGACTATTTCAACTATCTTGACTCAGATTAATGTTGAAAATATTGAGTAGCCCATTGCTTTCTTTGGATAGAGTATACACAACTATGAAACAATGTACACTTTTCTCGGAAAAGAAAGTAATATATGTTAGAGGATTAAAGAATTTCAAGTACATGCTTTTAAATAACAAGATTCATGTCTTAGTTTCTCACCCAAGTGTGAAAGTATTCTTTCTTAATAAAGAACTGAATGAGAAAATATTTGGTTGGATTATGAATGTCATGGAATATGAATTTGACATTCATATTGCAAAATAAGTAAGGGGAAAAGGTTTATGAGAACACCTACTATTGATATGGAAAAACAACAAAGTTGCAGAGTCCGAAGATCTAAATCATCATGCTAAAATTTCTTATCAAAGAAACCAGGTATCCTGGCATAACTAGAAAATCAACAACTTGAACTTATTCAAGAAGTTCAAAACTCAAATGGATGACTAATTTGGTGAATTATTTACAACATGGAACTTATCCAAAAGGTATGGATAAGAATAAATGTAGATACTTCAGATTGCAAGATATAACCTATGTTTTCATTGTTGGTGTGTTATTTAAAAGAGATATAAATGGAATTATATTGTGTTTTGTTGATTATGATAGAAATTAGAAGTTATTATTAGAATCTCATGAAGGACTGCAGAGGATCAGTTTTCAACATGTACTATAGCCTTGAAAATTATGAGGGCTAGTTATTATTGGCCTAGCATATTTAAGGACTCCTATGAATGGATTAGAAAATGCAAAAAATGTGTGCCTTTTTCATTGGAAAGGAACACTTAAATTTTCTACCCATACCTCTAATTTCATTAGACCAACCATTCATGCAATGGGATCTTGACTTCATTCGCATGATAAATCAACCTTCGTCACAGGGACACAAGTGGATATTAACAGCTACAAATTATTTTACACGCTGGATTGAAGAAGTAGCTCTGAATGAAGCTAACGAGACTTCAATCCTTTTAATCTATGAGGGAATAGTTTACATATTTGGTGTTCTAGCAACTATCATTTTTTATAATGCGTTAGCATTTATGGTGCAAGAGTGATAGAATAGGATATTAAGCATGTAATTTAATTGAGTATATCATCTAACTGTTATCCACAAGGTAATGGCTTTGCTGAGAGTACTAATAAAAATATTTTAAGGATTATCAAAAGAACTCTAAAATAAAATCAAAGAGCTTGGCATATATTTAATTCATCACTTTGGGCCAACATAATTACTCCTAAAATATCAATTAGTAATTCACTATACAAACTTGTTTATGGAAGAGAGGAAAGAATTCCCATCTCAATTGAGTTTCCTGCATTGAATTTTGCTACATGAAATGGAGTTACTTGAGAATGAACCATTGTAGGTTCGTTATGTAGAGTTAATGGACTTACGAAAGCTAAGAGATCAAGCTCATCTGAACATGGAAAAGAATAAAAAATAGATAAAGAAATTTTTGATACGAAACCCAAGTTCGGATTCTTCAACGAAGAAGACATTGTGTTAAAATGGGACGTTGATCATGAAAAGTTAGGAAACCACATGAAATTTGATATAATATGGAGTGGTTCTTACATGACTTCATCTTGCAAAGAGCACAATGCTTTTCAACTTTCAAGGCTGAATGGAGAGGAGCTTCCCATTCCTATGATTTGTATGTTTCTTAAACATTATTATTGAAAATCTTTGAGTGTTTGGTTAGAGTAGGATTTCCCTTTCAATAAGTGCATTTCATGCACATTATAGCTTTTCAATTCAATAAGTGAATTCGTGCACATAATCTGGTTGACTAGATCCTTTCTAGTTTTAGTTTTTTTTTGGAAAAGGTACTTTTTGGTTATATGATTTGACTCCATGCCCAATAAAAAGAGAAAGGCACTATTCTACAAGCTAGCATGAAGCTTTCCCTGCATAATCACTAGAAATGTGTATAATTTTTACACTTGTGAAAAAATGGGTAACTCAGAACTTTGTTATGATGGATGGCATTGATGAGATGGACCTACACTAGGGGAGATTTATTTAGTTCAATATTTTTTTGTTGCATTAAAATAATCATTACTTGTAATTTGTAGCTATCTCTGTGTTGTTTCAAAATATAACAAATCACATAGTCTACAATTCCATGTTTGTCTTTGAGAAAAATAACACAAAAGCCCCAAAGGTTAGATGTGTTATCTTGATGAAGATAGGAATCACAGAGTAGATGAAGTGTTAGGTTTTGAAAATAACAAACAAAGTTTTAGATTACACTAATTGAAAGTTCATTACTAAAGTTGAAAGTATTTTTTAAGGTTCTTTCATTCATTATTAACTACATCCAATTATGTTATTGAGTTGTTTAGTTCGTTATACAATCCATACATAAAACTAAAATGCAAAAAGAAGTGCACAAACTGTTCCAGAATTTGATATTTTATTCATAAAGGATTCAAATGTTTCCCACACAAGCCGTGACATCTAATTCAAAAGTAATTCATAACTACTTAAGTAGAAGGTACATTTGTATGAAATGAAAAATTAAACGAGTAAGAAAAAACCCATCATTGCCTTGGATTTCTTTCATCTACATTCCTCCACTTCTATCTCCAACTTCATGTCATCTTCATCCTCGCTATTCGATAGTGACATTGCACTTGGGAAATGGAAAAGGAAGAATGTTAGTCATGAGCTCAAGGTTTTGATCCATATTCCTGTACTATCTAATTTTATGCAAATGGATCTCCTAACATTAGGAGGTATAAGCTACATGCATAAGATACATCAGAGACAAATACAAAATTAATAATAGAAGTTTTTACATCATCACATATGATTCTTAGAATCATTCTAGAAAAGAAAGAGAAAAGAAAACTAAGGAACATAAGAGAGGCCAAAGCCTAAATATTTTCTAACTATTTATGTAAATGTGCACGTACATATACAAAATTAGAGAGGAGAAATCTTTGGCAAAGTGATCACTGTACAAGAAGGAAAATACAAACTAAAAACAAATCCTTCCATCAAAGGGTTTCTTCATATATACAGTTTCAATGCATAAGTGAATGGAGTATCGAGTAACAAATACTTTCAAAAAGTTACATATTACCTTAAAGAGTATCGGATTATCATGACTGAATGAGCTAGTGTCAAGCATCAAGCACATAAAGTACAACTAATTGCAGCAGATAATATTTCAGCCATAGTATCATAAATTGAGCCTTGGTTGTTTATGCATACAATAAAAGAGATGCTAGCTAAATGTCAATCAACTTGTAAATAGGTATGAGCACACAAGATACAACCAATGCAAGTAAATAGTGAAAACTATAGTGAAGTAAGACTTTCAATCAAAATCAACTACCTCAAATTACTTGAGTTAGCTGGGTATATTCAAGGATAAAATCAAGAAAAAATTAGGTCATAAATATTTTCATATTACAAAGTCCTAATGTAAAGTATCATTTCAGAAAATGGTACACTCTGAAGTATTCCTAATTTATATTGTAGACAAAGTAGAAAAACTTTAAGAAAAAGAAGTAGGTTATCAATAAAGGAAAACAAGTGTTTCATATAGAATACTTCATATATACAATCTCAATGTGCAAGAGGGAAATAGTCATCCTAGTATGCCCAAGGGCATCTACAAATGAAATGAAATAAAGTTACACCAAAGAGAAAAATTTTTAAGACATCTTCAAGCATCAAGCCTTCTAGTCTAGAAATGATTTCCATCATACTTAAAGTCCACAAAGTATCGAATACTATCATTCAAATCATCAATACAAATTGTGACTTCTTTCAAGAAATTTATTTCAGTTACTAAGTACAAGAATCATGAGGATGATCAATTAATGAAGTATAGCTAGCATGACAGTAATCTTTTCAATCAATTAAAAATGTCTTAGATGAGGTTACATGTTTTAGATTACAAGATCATTTACACTTACGTCTTAAACTGAAATTTCCATAATTTCTTATCAATCACAAATATCAAATGGTCAAGTTTTAGGATACATCTTCCATGCTTTAAAATTCATCAAAAGAAGTCTCTTGAAGATCAAATATAGTCATCGTTATAGACAAGTATCAAGAATATATAATAACTTCATCTAAAAGTAGAGCTCAGAAAATGCAATATGAACATATTTCAAGGACTTGAGAAATGTAAATGATGTAGAGAAGTCACTATTAAAAGACAAGTAAAAATTTCATTTTGAATACATCTTAGAAAGTGTCATCAAGCTTCAAAGGATCAAATAATAGTAGATTATCAGAGAGTTTTTCAACACTTATATAGATTTCTCATTAAAATTCAAAATCAACAAGAAATGGAGTTAATCTTAACTATGCAAAAGGGGTATATCGTGCATCTAAGATATAGAAGGATTTTAATCTTTAAGGTTAAGAAACCAAGTATTATTCCCAAATAGAGCATGGAATAACTGAAAATGGATGCATTTTTCTTTGACATTGGAACATGGAGCCCAAATTATAGTAAAGGAAAGCATCTTACACAAAACGTTCAAAATTTGAATGAAAGTTTCACAAGGAGGAAAAATAGAGACTCTAAAATTCTTAAACAATATAAATGAATAATGTAACCTATAACAACAAGGGTTTTCACCTCTCATGAAGAAGGAAAAATTCAAGTTACAACTTTTAATGGTCAAGAAAGAAAATGTTATGGAGTCATCTAAAGTAATGATACAAATGAAAATGCACTGAAGTAACTTTAAGTTAAAGAGTTTAAAATGTTGAAAATGATCCAAAAGTAGAATGCCAAGCCTAGATGGTAATTCAACAAACCTAGGAGGCCAGTTTTGGGTAAAGCAAGATAATCCTTCATTAAAAATATATTCAAGAAAATATCATAAAATATAGAAATCCATCAAGGTGAGCTTGAACAAGAAATTAGAGATTTAACAATGGTGACAATGTGTTGAAGACCCATTACACAATTATGACATCAAAAAAGTTTCAAACAAGTAATATCATATACAGTTTGAAGGGTAGTTCAAAGGTAACACAAATATTTGAAGTAGTAATGGCAACAAATAGTGCAAGAAAATAAAAAAGAGATCAACTTATAGAAAAATGGTGATGTTTAGATTAGAGAAATATAGAGTGCATAAAATCCATACATGAATAGATGTAAATTTCAAGTTTCAGAGAAACAAGGTTTCATTTTACACTCCACGCTATCCTAGTTTTATAAAGTTTTACATGAAAATCAAAGAGAGAAAGCGGTGTCAAAATAATAAAATTCCAAGTTCAAGATAACTGCAAAAGTTAAGGTTCCAACAACATAAACCAAACGTCAAGAAGTTTGACAATCCCAAATCTCATTTGTCTTGAAAATTCAACAAACACAGTATAGGTAATTAAAGGCAAATAGACTCTACATACATATTTTCAAAACACAATTATGAGAGATCATGAAACATAGGTTTCAACACTTGTTTATGTACGGATCAATGGCCATTTTTATTACACTGAAGTCTATGATCTCACAAAATTTTAAGTACAATGTTAAATGAAGAAAGTAGTTTCAAATGAATGTAGAAAGCATAGTTCAGGTTTCCAAAAGATTCAAAATAGATGCAAAGAGGGCGATAAACTTACCATTATTCAAAGAAAGTCTTCAAATCCTTTAAGCGTCAAGGAAAAAATTGATGTACCCAAAATTAATTCAAGCTCAAAATATCCACAGAGTACAAAAAACACAAAAATATTTTGAATTTTCAGCACATGAAGAGTAAAAATGATAAAAAATCATTATTCTAATACTTAAACACAACCACGGCCTTACCTCCTTCAATCTCGGGTGGAATTTTGAAAAGAATGAGCTTAAAGTTTCTTGATAATGGTGGTCTAATGCTAATGAACTAGGCATAGAGCTCAAAAGAAGAAAAATAAAAGAATCACAGGTGCTCTAAGTTACAAAACCCATCAGAGGTCTATGAATGACAAAAAAAGCATAGTGAGCTTTAAAAAATTCTCCAAATTCTACTTGAGCTCGAAATCAAATGATGCAGAGAGATTGAAAAAACAAAATGAAACTATCTCCAAAAATCATGCACAAATTTCTAACAATCAAGAATGGAAGCAAGTTTCATGTGAAAATCTTCACAATAAGAAATATTCGTAGAAGAAAGTAAACTGAAGCACACAACGATGGCGATCTGGAGAAAATTCACCAGGAATTCACCCTCCAAAATAGAGATTGCTTGTGAAATGATCAATTTTTAGGTTATAAATAAGTATATTCACCAACTTAACTACATTCAAATCTAACTCAACCTGAGTAGAAGATCAAGGGTAGAGGGATTAAAGTATGAAGATAAATGGTGCAAATCAAAACCATAGGCCAACCACTAAAGTAAACTTTGATGGAAGAGATCAAAAGGTACAAAAATCAATGGATAGAGATCCATCATTAACTTCAAAGAAACCCAGCTCAACATCATAGATAGGCTATCAACCTCATTTATTTCAAACCCTAATCTCCAACCTTGGAGTAACCAGATTTAGGGTGTAGGTTAAAATAAGTACAAGATCGATGGCCCAGATTCATGTTTCAGGCCAACCTAGGTCACAATAGTCAATGGTTTATTTTTAAAAATTACACAAAGATCAATGGCCAAGGATCAAACGCAAAGCCACAGAGACCATAATCAATGCAACTATATTCCTAAAAAAGATCAATGCTGAGTAATTAAGTAGGGCCGAAGATCAATGGTCCTTGATAAAATCTACATTAAAAACATTTAATAGCTCTCACTTTCTAGATGACGCCACACCAAGGATCGATGGTAATATATCAATGTTCAAAATCAACGATCACCATCATATTCGTAGATGCTAATGAAATTAATGTAGAGTGTCAGCAAGGAAAAAGTAAGGGCCAAGTCATCATGGAAGGGGACCAGCCCCATCATAGTTCAACAACTCATTTGTATTGACTTAATTAATTCCAAACCTTACTTCAAGCACCGGCCAAATATCAAATGATTATTAGAACCGGAAACTATGCTTTGCTCCATATAATTCCAAGGGGTCAACATAGTATATTCCTATTATTATGCAAAGGGGTCTCATGACCTATCATTTACAAAATTACATTTTCCATTCAAATAAAGTGACACCCCAAAAGTGATTCGAATATAGAAATATGTCAAGGACAATTACCCTAGTTTAATTAAACCATCCTTAGTTTCCCAAATGGTGGTCAATGCAAACATGAACATCATTCAAGTGTCACACCAAGATGGCTCCCTCAAAAGGTGGTAAAGGAGAAATATTTTGCCATGCATAAGAGGACAAAACAAATTTCAACATGAGGGCTTACAAGTAGAGGGAATACATGGGTGAATATTTTGCAAAGTATTGTAAGTAAAATAATTATTTTCTCACACACATAGATATTTATTTTTGCATGTGCACCCAAGGGGAAAGATTAAAGTGCTAATTTTACAATTGCAAGATGATCAATTGGCATGTGTCACATCAAGAACTAGAGGAAAAAGTTGCATGCATTGGAGAATACTTGCTCATCAAGAAAGGGATGTTATTAGCCAAGCTATTCACCCTAATTAATTAAAATAGATCATCAATTGCAGTTTGACCGAGGTGTATTTCGTAATCAAGCTATTAATGCCTCATTGTATTAGCATGATAAAAAAATAGGATGCATGGGCAAGCACAAACTTTAGTAATTTTTTAGGATGGGTGGGATGAATAACTTGTTATATATTGTGTTCAAATGCAAGGAAAAAGGGAAGACATTTTGGACATAGGAGTGTTGAAGTAGTATTTGCCAATTTTTCCCTTTGAATGAGAATTTATTTATCCCTATCCAATTACTTGAAGTGGTTTGTATATCTCATTAATTCTTGTGAATGTCAAATTCCTTGATTAATCATCTTACCTTACTACAAATTTAGCTATTTCTACAAAATATTAGTGTGCATGTTTATCTTAACAAGATTATTGTTGTGAATCATTCCTCAATACATCAAGTGTTTTTCCTTAAAATTCTACTAAAAACTATTGGTTAGTGCACCAAAAATCTATTTTAAAAATTAATTATGCATGTACTTAGTCAAAGCCCTCAAAAAATTGTGTATCACCCCAATGTTTTCAATTCAATTCTAGTCATCCTTTACCCTCAAAACCACAATTTTTTTTTTTAGGATATATCAAAAAATGAATCGTCCCCGAACCAGAGACTCACTTCAAAATAGTTCTACCCACAAACATGAGGTGTTTCCATTATATCTACGAAAGATAGACATCCCAAGCAATATTAGAACACCTACAATCATCTCTCTACAGGGTGCACTTTTGAGAGATAACAATTTTTGGCACACCTAGTAGGATGAATTAGATCTGCAAGCAAATTACAAAAATTTAGATCAGATTTATAGTAAAAAGAAATTCAAATTTTCAAGCAACAAGCTACAACATTTTATTCTAAAGATTGAACGATTTATTTTGGCGACTCCTTAATGTTGATTTTAGACCAGTTTTGAAATATGTTCCATACCTAAAGTTACTACAAGATAATCAATAAGAGGAATTACTTCTAATTTTAGTTCTTTACCTTTGAATTTTGTAATAGGAAGAAGAGTTGGTAATAACTTACCTTATAACATGCATGGTTTTGGCAACCCTCCACCTAATCTTCCTTCACCAGTGTACTAATATCTTTATTCAAATCTTCCTTCTAAAGGAATTTTGTTACCTTTACTAATGGTAGTCCTTTAGTAATTCCAGTTTATCTTGACATTCCCAATGCTGCCATTAAAATTTTATCTTCATTCATTTTTAAAATCATATTACTCTCTACGGAGCACATGAAAGATGTTGCAGTCCTTTGTGTTGTTCATAATATTACTCTTGAACATGTGGCTTTAAGACTTTTAGCATGCATAAAGGACACGCCCTACTATGGTATAAAACATTAGACATTAGGAGTATAACAACTTGGGATGAATTAGGAGAAAAATAGTTAATAAATTTCAAGATCACTCGCATCATTTATCCCTCATAGAACAGTTTTCTACAATTAAGAGAGCTCCTTATGATTTTATGACTAATTTATACATCCATTTTTCTAGAAAATGGAAAAGAATTCCATCTACTGTCAAGCCTCAAGCTGACCATGATTTTATTTATTATCTTATAGCCTTAAACAATTATATTCAACTGTGATTTAGTGTACGGGAGGTGAAACTCTCCCGAAACTTATGGTATTGTTATAAAGGCTCAAAATAGTCTTATTCAAGCTAGAAAATGAGCACCAAGTCCTTTAATGCCTTTTGTAGCATATTTGAAACCTATTACATAGCCTATTACCATTTTAGACCCTGTAATTACAGCCCCATAAGATGATATGTTTAAATATTTGTAGAGTATGGGAAATAAGCTAACGTCAATTGAGAATAGAGTGGCATTTCCTAGTAGGCCCTATCAAGCTCCTTATCGAAAAACAAATAGAATAGGAAGCCTTATCAACAAAACCCAAATTAGAGGTAGCCATATCAAGTAAAGGAAATTTTACCCCAAGGCTCCTAGTTCATGCTTGTAATTGGTCTAATTTAATTTAGTCAACAACAAGAGGCCTATAAAACCTCCTTGACAAACTAGCCAAGAATGCTTTTTTTTTAAATCTGAAGGTTTTAGGCATTGTTTTAGTAAAAATAATTAAGGTTTGAGAAGGAAGGTAAACATTTCAATGCTCAAGGTCCAAATGGAAAGAAGAAACAAAACTTAACTTTCTAGTTTTTGCATCTCCCTAAAAGTCAAAAATGGAGTAATAGGGCTCCTAAAGGAGTGACAAAGACCATGAAAATGGTCTAAAGAGAAAGAACTAATGCTTGACATGACTCTGTACATAACAAGGAACACAAAAATAGTTGACATCTCTTTTATAGGGCTCAGAGGGTTGTTTTACATGTCTCTAGAAATTGCTTTTTTCTAACTTAACAAGGTAGACAGAAAATGTTCTTATAGTTGACAACTCATCTAGGTCTCGCCAAACCCAATGGACACGAGCACAAAATTTTGATACCCTATATAAAAATGTATAAATTTTTGGTATCAACATGGATGTTGATCAAATTACAAGTTGGTACTATAGATTATAAGGATTTTTATTGGTTTGAGGTAGTAGCCTGATTTTAATATCCAATTGCTTGGTATCTAATAGTTTAATATTTTATTTTATTATAAATGAATAACCAAATTATAAGAAAATTACAAAATATTAAGGTAAGGGAGACCATCTCTTGAGGGATGAATCCAGTTAAAATTAAGGGATTTGGTTCTCAGTATCTCGTATAGGCATTTCATCAAATAAATTCACCGCCTTGTCAACTAGTCCTTGTCTGCAAGATCTGTAATTATCACATTCCAAGACACCAAGTATCACCGTCATTTGTTTAGATAGTTTTAGGGAAACGTCAACAAAACCATTCCAAATGAATCCATAAATCATAGCATCCCATGAGGCCACATCTCTTTGAGGCATTTTTTTATAGAGTCTTCAAGATTCATCAACAAATTTGTGTTGCGTATATCCGAAATGATATTTGTCCACAAGATCACATTTTGGGTTACACATTTTTTCAAACACATTCTATGCATTATTTACACTTCCCCATTTTACATACATGTCAAGAAGGGAATTTGACATGGCAATATTATACTGGTATCCACTTCTTATTCCCTGTTCATGGATCTCCATTGCTACTGTTCTAAGTCCTCCATTTTCACAGTGGTGGAGGATGCTAGCAAAGGATGTGAAGATTGGCTTTGAATTTTCTTGAAAGGTTCCAAGTCATTTTTAAAAAACCCATTTTGTACATATCCTACTATCATTATAGTCCATGAGGCCACATTTCAAGCATTTAGTCAAATAGTTCACATGCCAAGCGCATGCTTCCACATTTTACATACATACCTACTAGAGCACTTACAACTACAACATCTGACAAAATCTTGTCCCTTCTTCATTATGTTTTGGTTTCCTACAATCATTATAGTTCATGCCACATTTCTTTTAGGAATTTAGTCAAAATAGTTCATATGCCAAGTGCATGCTTCCATATTTTGCATACATATCTCCCAGAGCATTTGCAACTATAACATTTGAAAAAATTCCTCTATCTTCTATGCTTTGATGGATGTTTATAACCTGTTCAAGAGCTCATATTTTAGCATAAGATGGGATTGCAAGTAAAATACAAACTAAAGTATTGTTTTCCCCTTTGAATTCCTCCTCTTTAAAATCAAGGAGATGAACAACTTACAATTCATCAAATAATCAACCAAAAAAATTGGCAAGTAGTAGTATCAACAAAAGCAAACCCATGTGTTCTATACACTACCAAAAATGTATTCCATGAGAATATGCCTCATTCTTTCATTTGTCAAACATTGTGACAGTGCCTAATTTCATAGATGCCCTTCTAATAAGGTTCCACCGAGAAAGAAACACAGAGATTAACACTAGGAAATGCTTCCTCATTGTTATAGGCATCCAAACCCATCTTGAGATCCTAAATTGGCTTAAATAGGGAAGATTTTAGAAAAAGGTAAACTCATTTGGGTTGGAGGTGGATTTTCTATAAGTGATAGGAGGAATGATTAAGTGCCTTGTGAAGGAGTCGATTTGCTGCGAAGAAATACCCGACAAGCCTTCACTCACATCCATTATTTAACATACTTTCCTTCCTCCACACCATGATCACTTATAAAACCAAACACATTAATAACACCAAATATTATATAGTTAAATATTACTATGATATTTATTTTCTTGGCACTACATCTCCCTCCCATTATAAGAGCATCATCCTCAATGCGATAAAAAGTGAGGCTATAAGTCATGATGACGAATCTTGTCTAGGGAAAATAATTATGTCGTTAAAATGTGACCACAGATTTAAGGAAAATTTTGGCAATTTCTTAATGCCATGTGAAGGTTGGTAGTAATAGTTTACATTATTACTTAGTTACTTTTTCCCTTGATAAAATTTATTAATATCAAGCTCTTAATATTTCATTGTATGGAATTTCAATTCTTAGAATTTAGTTTATCTATTTTTGTTTTTGGTAACCATCTAATACTAACATCACGATGCCACTCAAAGATGAAACACAACACTAATGGTTCACAAGACATCATGATATATACCTTCTTAGCTATATCACATCACAAGAACTCAACTAAACCATGGAAAGAACATACATATCCCTCATAACATAGTACTTATTACACATGTGTCCAACATAATAGTTCTCATAACATTAGCAAACTACAACAACACAAAATTCCCAACTGGTACACATATAAAGGTTTCACGCAACTCCAAACAATAACTATAGCCACATAGGGTCAAGATGGAATCAACATCTTACCATAAATGGGGAGCATCAATCATCAACATCACAAAACATAACCAAACTCACATAAGTACACATAAATCATAACACCAACTCCATACACCTCCCAAAACATCACAAAACAACTCCATATACCTCCCAAAACATCACAAAAAATTACATATACCTCCCAAAGCATCACAAAACATATGCATGTACCCCCAAATCTCTTATCTCTCCCTCAAGTCTCTTATCCCTCCTTAAATCTATTATCACTCCTTAAAACTCTTATCCCTCCTTCAAATCTCTTATCATTCCCTAAAATATCTTATCCCTCCCTCAAATCTCTTATCACTCCCTCATGTAGAATATAGAAATATAAAGAAAGAAATATCTCTTATCCCTACCCCAAAGAGGTCTATCACCCTATTTCCCTAGGCACATGGATTCTAAACACCCCTAACCAAAGTGACATAATAACTAGTGGTTCAACCCACTAGTTATCTATAACTCCTTGGGTCATACCCCATATAATGAAGTGGATCCATAGGTCCAACCACTCCATGGTGAATCTTATGACCCTATTCCACACACATTACGACATTATAACCAACATAACAATCCATTTCAAATGTCAAGTAGAAAAATCCCAAGCCTTGGGCTAGGCTATATTATAAAATTAAACTTGAAACGAAAATTTAAAACTAAGTAAAAAAAAATGGCCAAATAGCCATAGTTAGTAAAAATCCACCTGTTAGTGCAACAAACAAATAAAATTCCCAAAATAAAAGATCTTATTCATGAAGAAAGATGTTGGTTCTAAGAAAAAAATATAATGATCAATTTACTAATAAAATATGTATAGATATATAACACATTACAATCACTATGTGGCCTCGGATGACCACAAATAGGGTATTCATCGAGTCAGTTCTTGACACTCGAAATCATGCCTCATCTCATAAAATAACATATCAAATAATACAACTATCATAATCTTTTTGAATCATCCCTCCATACTCTCACAAAGCTCAACATGGTCAAAATCACATAGGATTGTTCGATGGAAAACCTAACAGGAGAGAGAAGAGGAAGTTATTTTTGTATAAGTTGAGCCTAAGGTGGTGTGCATCCATAATATACTGAGCAAGCTCGAAGTATACTAAATAAATAGAAATGGTTTTTTAGTCTAGATAATACTCCACTTCCTCACTCGTATTCAGCTCAAGATTATGAAAACCTGGTCCACGCCTCCACTCTCCACATGTACACTCTTAACAATTTCTACCCTTAGGCATATTTTAGTGTAAGATTCAGAACATAACACATAACTACATTAATAAAACAATGGTGATTCACATATATTAACCATAGCATGTTATGCATGGTATATATATAGGGTTTAATGCAATCATTACTTTCACGATTACAATACATCACGTCTCCACATAATGCACCCAAGGTGCAAGTCTTCGCACAATAGGGGTTATATGATCACCATATGCCCCTAGTTCATAACATTAACCATCACATATTACATGAATTATACGTCTAATGAATATAATGACTAACATTATAACATATAGTCAATTCGTAATACAACATGGTGACACACATGATTCATCACAACATGGTGGCAACATCACGATGCAATAAAATTCACTATACACCATTCTTTTCATATAAAACATCAAAACACCTACATATCATAAAATAGAAAAAACTCCAATACTTAGAAATCCACAATAACATTCATTTCACACACAAAAAGGCTGCTCATCACATGTGAACTCATCATTGAATCCACGAAAAGGAGAGTGAATAATCTCATCATAAACACATCAACAGATAAAAACTACACACTAAGTGACATGCATAACATGTGCATTCATAATATCACAATTACAATGGTGGTCACATAACAAAATATATCACATTACTCTTCCAATATTCACCACTACCATGCAAAATCATCATAACTCCAATCCATCCTAGAGGTACGAGAGCATGAGCCTCTGCTCCGATACCAAATGTAACGCCCACATTTTACGCACAAAATACAATACTAAAAATACTAGAATAAATTTTTTACTTATATTGAAGTACACATGACACTACAAGAGATCACTTAGGACTATGTAGAACACATGATATGTTTACGAAACATTAACCCATATAGATAACATAAAAACACATGATGTACATCAAGGCCACTTTTCAAATGACAAGGCACAACATAACATTTCAACTGCAACCTAAACTTATAGATAGGTTCTTCCCACCACATGATATTTTATGATTACACATTTATTGCAATCATGTTTCAATCTTTAACTTAAGTCCTAGAAAGGTTCATAATATATGAATCATATATTCCCTTATCCTTTTGCTAGATTTATTATATATTGTTTAACATTTATCTTTTAGAGTATCTCATTGAATAAGGATCATCTACATTATTGCAATTACTTGTGTAATTCACATGTTTGTTATCATGGTATTTAGTTACCCAAAAGGTTGTTTACATGCACACTAGGCTACCATCCATAACACCATGCTTCCTAGTTTGTAATTTTATTACTTATATCTTTCATTATTGGATTGAATTTTTGATAGGAAAATATAATCCCGCATGATCCACTGGTTCTTGTTCTAAGGGTTTTTCTTTTAAGTTGCATGATTTTTTGGTTTTATAATTTATTCCAATTTTCACAAGAGAGGTTTGCATGAAACCAAGTGAGGTTTATTAGTTCAAGAGTGAATAGATTACACGTTCTTTTCATATTAGCATTTAATTACTAAGGTTACTCGATTCATTTTTTAAGTAATTACAACTAACCATGTATCCTATCTTCTTCATTTAAATTCTCAGTCATCAAGGTCCTAAGGAGTATGATTCACACTCAACCAAGGTTGGATTCTTGGAAAATTAAGTATTAGATGTGTGTTACCAGGAGGCATTCAATTATAAATTTTAAACACCTTACTAAGGTCACAACGAAATTGATTGAACACCCTTATGTCAGGAATCATCTTGTAACTCTTAGTACATTTGACACTTCTAGTCAACTAGCACTCTTGTTTGAGAGGGGTTAAAGTGGATTCACTATAGTATTATCATATGTAGGTATCAAAACATAGGACTACTTGAATCATTTACATTCAACTTAAAATGATCCCATTGAAGTTTATTTATTTACTTTGATGAAATTATTGAGAAACTCATTTGTTAATAAGGACATTTGCATGCTCGTGAGCCTACTAGCTCTCATCCTAGGGAATTGCCTTAAGAACATGATTACCTAGTTTCACAACGTACATTCATTATGCATTAGGAAAAGTTGAGAACAAGAGGGAATAATCCTTTGTTTCTAGGATTGTGGTTCACCTTAGCGATCACACATCATGGACTTAGTCCCTCGCTAAAAGATGGTTTATACACACTATATGAACAATATAGGTTTCCCCTTTCTCCAAACACATAATCTTATGGTTACTTTTTTAGTAAATAATCATGATTTTTTTTTTAAGTCTCACAATTGACTCTTAGTATTATAGCATAGAACCAAAATGATAATTGGGGTTGGGTATCGGGCTATTTTATGATCCCAACTCCTAAAGGTGACTTCTAAGGTTTGTTGGCAATCTTCTCCACTCCACATGTTTGTCGTCCCAAGAGGGTTTTACACTATGTTTGAGTTTTGTTATCCATAGAGTACTACCCTAAGAAAATCACATTCTCCTTACTACACACATGATTTCCAAACCTAAGAGGGAACCACATGCTCGAGACAAAGTTTGACCATGCTTTTCCAAACCATCCAGTTCATGATGATGCCGCTTGGCATACAAGATTTAACAAAAAACTCAAACATGGGATCTTAGTTACTTAAGCTAGAATGTGTAATCTAATGTTGAAGATTTAAGTTTAACATAAGGTTTTGGTTTCTTCTATGTTAAGGAAGATAATTCAAGAAGCATAGATATGCACAAGTTTTAAACTAAGGTTAACTTTTATAATTAGGTTTATTTTCTATATTTCCTAGTTAAATAACACAACACTTTGGAGATTTCATCATAGATTTCATAATGAGAATGAACTATAAGATATTAAATTCGATTTCATTTAACCTACATATCATGATTTTATAATACAAAATCTCATGATCAAGATAACACCCATGTGTAGATGAGCATTTCCCTTAAACCCTAACAACTAAAAAAATTAAAAACTTCAATAATAAAATATTTCATACTCTGTAAAATGTTTAAATATCCTCTACTGATTTCAATTAACATGTATATCCAACCCCCTTCTTTCCATATGCAAATTTGAATAAAAAAGACACCTATGGTTAAATGCACATTTCCCGAGTACTCCTAAAAGTAGCATCTCATACATACTATAACATTTCAATAAATAACTTTATTGTAACATAACACATACATATATATATACATACACACACACACACACACACACACACATACATACACACACACACACATACACACACACACACACACACATACATACATACACACACACACACACATACACATACATATAATTATAATAATACATAATAAATTACAACCATGTTTGTTTCACCAACCTACTTGCATCCTATAAAACCATGTGAGCATGAAATCAACAATAAATCGCTACAATGACAACCCCCTAAATCTAGCATAATCAACATTTTTAGTTTCCCATTTACATAATAATAATAATTTGCATTCGAAGGGAGATGGTTAGAGACACATTCATTTAATTTCATTTCTTAACCAAGGAGAGAGAAAGGGATAGGGAAGAGAGAGAAACACTATTTTTCCAAAAGTCAAATTTAGACAAGTCACAAGATAGAGTTCCAAACAATTATTTACAAGTGTTAATAAGTTTCCATGATGGTTTCTTAAGTTGACTGAGGTCCTACAACTTTTTTTTTACATTTTTCATGTTGTTTGTAAAAATGCCCAATTTAGGCTCAGAGGCTAAGAAACCGCATTCTAAAGTTTTCTTCTGTTAGGTGATGCATAATGGGTAACTTCATACATGTCCTCCTGTATACCAAGAATTCACAAGAGCTAATGTAATTTGAAACTAGTGAATGGTTTCAAATTGGCGACTAGATTTTTAGGGTCACCAGTCATAATCATTCTAATTCAACTTAGTCAACAATCACCAGAGGAATACAAAACCCCCTTCACGAACTAGCTAGGAATGCATTTTTTTCCAAAATTAAGGTTCCAAGAAGTTTTCTAGTGAAAATACTATAGGGTTGTGAAGGCAAGAAGGTATTTCATTGCTCAGGGTCCAAATGGTGAGCTGAAACGAAACCCAACTTTCAAGTTTTAGGAGCTCCTTATAAGTGCAAAACATAGTAACAAGGCTCCTAGAAGAAGAGTGAAGACAATGCAAATTGTCTAATGAGATCAAGATAATGCTTGATGCTACTCTCAAAATAACAAGGAACACATATGATCCTTGACATATCTTTTATGGGGTTTAGAGGCTTGATTTACAAATCTCTAGAAATTTCATTTTTCTAACTTAGCAAGGTAGATGGAAAAGGTCTTTATAGTATACGACTCATCTAGGTATTGCTAAAATGAATGGAAAGGAGCACTAAATTTTTATACCCTAGATAACAACATATAAATTTGTGGTATCAACACGGATGTCGATCAAATTGTAAGTTGGTACTGTAAATTATAAGGAGTTTTATTGGTTCAAGGTAGCAACATGATTTTAATATCCAATTGCATCGTATCTAATGGTTTAATATTTTTATTTTATCATAAATTAATAACCAAATTATAAAAAAGTTATAAAATGTTAAGGTAAGGAGACCATTCCTGGAGGGATGAATCCGGTCAAAATTGAGGGATTTGGTTATGTATCTTGAATAGGCATTTCATCAAATAGTTTCATTTCCTTATCAACTAGTCCCTTGTTTGCAAGATCTGCAATCATTAAATTTCAAGACACAACATCTCTCCAAGCCATTTGCTTAAATATTTTCAATGCCTGTTAACAAAAAAAATCCGCACAAATCTTAAAATCATAGAATTCAATGAGGTCGCATCTCTTTGAGGAATTTTTGTTTTAAAGAGTCCTCAAGCTTCATCAACAAATCTGTGGTGCATATATCTAGAAATCATATTAGTCCACAAGATCACATTTTGGGTTGCACATTTTTCAAACACATTTTGTGCATTCTTTAAACTTCCCCATTTTTCATACATGCCCAAAAGGGCATTTGACATGACAATGTTATTTTGGTTTCCACTTCTTATTACCTGTTCATGGATCTCCATTCCTTGTTCTAAATCCTCCATTTTGGCACAGGTTGGAGAATGTTGGAAAAGGCTGTGAAGCTTGGCTTTGTATTTTCTTTGAAAGGTTCCAAGGCCTTTTCAACAAACCCATTTTTTACATATCCTACTATCATTGCATGAGGCCACATTTCAGGCATTTAGTTGAATAATTCACATGCCAAGTGCATGCTTCCACATTTTGTGTACATACCTATTACTACTAGAGCACTTGCAACTATAGCATCTGCAAAAAATCTGGTCCCTTCTTCATTATGTTTTGGTTTCCGACAATATTTTCATTTCGTGCCAGATTTCGTTTAGGCATTTAGTCAAAACAGTTCATATCAAGTGCATTCTTCCATATTTTACATACATATATCCCAGATCATTTATAACTACAAAATCTAATAAAATTCCTCTATCTTCTATGTTTTGATGGACGTCCATAACTTGTTCTAACACACATATTTTGGCATTGGCTGGGAGCGTGTAGTAAAATATAAACTGAACTATTGTTTTCCTCCCTGAATTCCTCCTCCTTCAAAGTAAGGATATGAACAACTTACGAGTCATCAAATAATGAAACAACAAAGAATTGGCAAGTAGGAGTATCAACACACGCAAACCCATGTATTATGTACACTGCCAAAAACATATTCCATAAGAGGCTTCCTCATTCTTTCATTGGTCAAAATTTGTAAAAATGCCTAATTTATAAGAGATGACCTCGCTAGAAGGTGCCACTGGGGAAGGAAACACAAAGAACTATGTCGGGAAAGGCTTCCTCACTAGTGCAGGAATCTAAACCCATCTCGAGCTCCTAAACTGGCTTAGACAGGGGAGATTCTGGAAAAAAGTAAATTGATTTTGTTTGGAAGTGGTTTTGTTATGCCAAGAGGAATGGTGAAGTGCCTTGTGAAAAAATCCATGCCTGTTGCAGTCAAATACCTGACAAGCCTGCCCTCACATCCCTTCTTTCACCTATTCTCCTGCCTCCACACCACCATAACTTGTAAAACCAAACACATTAACAACACCATATACTATATATTTAAATATTACTATTTTTTTTTTGGGAACTACAGGTTAGATCCAGATAAATAAAATCACAAATTTCTTTATCTATTTCAATCAAGACAACGATTTCTTAAAATTACAGGGGAAGCCTAGGGAGCCTAACCCAGACAGTACAAGAAGTCGGGATGTGGGATTTTAAACCCAGTTTCCATCTAATAATGGAGAGAGTGGTTCTTGCATAAAACCACGGTCCACCCTACATAACATGAATCAGATATTCTTCAAGGGATAAGACAAACAGGAAGTTTTTCTTGGACAGGGAAACATTATTGCTTTGTCCTAAAATATTCCATTTCCAGATGATCCAACTTCTAACTTGGTCTATATTGGTACGAATCCCTACAAAGCACCCCATCAAAGCAAATCAAAATCTCCCACGAGCTCTGTCCACCACTAATTTTGGCACCTTCAGCCACAGAGACTCCTACTTCCATTTAGAGGCCAACTTCTACAGTGGTTCCTTCAATTAAACATTTCCATTGTAGATGTTACTGACAACTCTATCTGCCCATGTTGATGAGGGGGGGACAAGACATCTCTAGTAGCCACTGATTTCTTCCCAACACCTTCTCCATCTCTAGTGTCTTACTATTCCTACTCCTCTACCACCATCCTTTTTTTTATACTTTGATTTGAGAAGGAAGTTTTAATTATTTTTAGAAAAACCAAATATGTTTTTCTTCATATATTTTTCTATATTTTTTTAGTTCTTTGTTGATTATGGATTGATTATACATTTATTTACTTACAAATGTTTCCATATATTGTTAGGGGTGCATGCATTTCCATATCTCATATACACATGAATGTACATTTTTATTTTAAAGCATACCATAACTCTGTACTATTGAGACATGGTGATCTTACTCTCCTTTTGGCATTCAACTCAATTTTATTATGAGACAATTTTAAAAACTCTTAACATGGTTTCCAAATGATTAGGGAAACATTTTTATATTGACTTGATTTTTTTTTATTTGGTATGTATATGTGAACACATGCATGCAAAAACATGCACACACAAACAAAATATTATATATTTTTTAGAAACATACTTTTATTATAAAAAATTTATTTTCTATTATTCAAGTGTATTTGTGTGTTTATAGATTATTGATATAGATTAGGATCTTATTCGTGTATGTTTCTTGTGTTTTCCTTATTCTAATATATCTCCTCATAATTCCTTCAACTTGCTCTTATTTATCTCTCCTCCTTATCTTCTGTTCACTTCCATTTTTCTATGTTTTTTGATTTTTCCTTAAAACATAATATGTTTCTATTTAATAACAACAGTCATATGTACAATTTTTTTATAGCCTTTTTATATTAAATCCCTTTAAAAATTTTACTAGGTCATCCAATTTGTTGGGACCTTATTTGATATCCTTTCCCACCCTTTTTGAGTCATTTTATGTATCAGTGAGGTCATAACTTAAATTTTGTAAGTCTATAAATTAATAAGTACATTAGAACATTTATGATATAAAATAAAAATTCAATATATAGTTAGAAAAGAAATAAATAAATTTATCAAAGAAGTTTCCCATGCTAAAATAATTTACGTAAGAATATCTCATATTTATTTTATTTTTAGTTAAAGAATTGAAAATAGGAAAGGTTGGGACACCTATATTACATTGTATTTCCATCAAACCATATTATAATTGGTATGTTGTTTTCAATATTGATATAAATCCTAGGGATTTGATGATAATGGATTGATAAGACAAGCCCCTATTAAATTGCTTCATTTTTTAATTGTTTTGTAAGGTGTTTTTCTTACTTTAAGGTTTTGAGAAAGGGGATTAATGTCCCAATGTTTCATGAATTATTGAATAGTGAGTGAGGTTTGTGGAATAGAGGAAAAAGCTACAGATCATTTACAATATCAATTCATATCTATCAAAATTGTAGTATTGTTTTGGAGAGATAATGTCATTCTACAAAGGATATAGTTATGCCATAGTTATTTTTTTAGTTAATTGTTTAGGTTTTCTTTTCCTTTCTAAATGGTTATGCATTATACCATTTTTTCTAAAGACTATCTCATAAATTGCAACAAATGGTTTTTTTGAAATCCCCATTACAAATTATTTTAGCGTATTATGATCTTAATTTATTCTCTAATACACTTAGGTTGGAATTATTGATTTTATATTTTATATTTGATAGCAAATTAATGTGATTATTTGTAGTGCATTATCAATGTAGAACCAATTTCCATATGTTTTCCAGTGTTACACTAACCATATATTACAATTAATTGAATCATATTACAATAATATCTAAACGAATATAACATAATAAAGTTCGCCTAATTTTATATTAGATAATATTTTAGGAGCATAGGAAAGTATGAATAATATAAACTCTTAAAATGAATTTTGTTTAAGAGAGATATAATTACTTAAAATTTTGGGAGCAATTATAAGAAATAGACAATATAATAAATTTCCAAATATTTAGGTAAATCAAAACAAGAAAAATACTTCAACCATGGAAAATGTTGGTGTGTGTGACATGCCTAGTCATCGTCCACATCACATGGTGAGTCATCTCGCCTTGCGAGAGTCATAGGTATTAGGAAGTCAAATGACAAGTGTTAGATTCTATCATAGAATTTGTCATTGTCATTTGCATCAGTGCGTCATAGGAGTTACATTCCTTATTTAGAATTGTAACTCCTCCTTTAGTGGCGTCATATGCGTCAGTGGTGTCATTGATATTCTTTCCTTGTTTAGGCATGGGGGTTACACAACACCCCTATTTGTACTTCCTTTTTCGATCTATGAGAATGAGAAAACTTGTTTTCTTACTTGCATTTTATTTCCATTGATTTGAATCTTGCTTATTGCATTGGAGCTTGACATTACCATCATAGTGTAACTATGTTGTGGTCCATTGTTTTCGACATCGGTTCTCTTTTTTCCTCTTTCATGGTATCAGAGCTAGTTTTGATAAAACATGCACTCTTCATTTATCAGTTGCTTATTACTTTTGGTTTCTTCATTTTTCCTCGTGCAAGTTTTTTCGATTATTATTTTGGAATTGTATTGCTCACCTCGTATTGAGGTTTCAGCAGTTACAAGTTTGAGGTATCTGGTTGGTTTGCTTTATCATGGTTGCTGAGTTCATTTGGGATTGCTTCTATTCTTGTGAGCTCGGTTTTACTTTGGCATGGACCTATGGTTCATTGTTGTTAACCTGTTTGCACTTTGGTGAACTCATTGCTCACCACGTTTTTGGATTTAGAGGCTCGTTTTTTGTTTTTCGTGCATTCCTTTTTGCATGCATTGGGTATTGATACCTTTCACCTCGGATCTCTATTCTTGGTTCAACACTCTCAGCGTTGGTAATTCATGCATGCTACATCCACACCTACCCATGTATCGGTTCTCTCTACATTGGTTTGGCTCTTATTATCTCGCTTCTTTGCCCGTGCATGGTTTGGACATTTTTCTGCGTGGCTTATTTACATTGCCTTGGGTTCAACGGTTGCTTTGGATTCTCTGCACCATTTTACCTTGGACTTGGACCGCTCGTGCTCCTCATTCATCACTCTGCAACTTAGTTTGTGATTGCTTCTACTCGTGAGCTTGTTTTCATTCGTTGGTTGTCTCTACGTTTAGTTTTGTAAAGACTCTACCCGTGGTGTCGTTCGTGATTTGTAAATTTGTTCATCACTTTGTAACTTATTCATCCTCATTTTTGGCTTGGCATGCACTGTGGTTCCTTCTCGGTTCATGTGTTCAAGTTATTTGGGTGTTCCATATTTACATGAGCTGGTTTCGGTCTATTATAGTTTGAGGCTGCATTTTAGAGTTTGTAGATCTGTGTTTTTTCATAACAGTGGGTTCAACATTGGCTTGGTGGATTGTTTGGGTTGGCTCATTTTTTTACTTAAAGGGTTGCTCGCTGGTTTACCATCTCATCCTTTGCATCAATTTGGAGGCCTCGCTTGTGGTCCTGTGTGCCACATTACATTGGGTTTTTTATTCCTTCAACTCTGCCTGCACTATTCATTTCTCAAGTTTAGCTTGGTTTGAACACAGTGGTTACTATTTGCAAAAGCTCGAATTGAGCATTTTTTTACCATGGCTATACTCCTTTGGACTATTTGTTTGGCTTCTGCTCAAACTCGTGTTGTTCACTATTTTCTTGTAACTTCAAAACCTATGCTAGGATTTAGATTTTTGCCTAGTTATTGTTTGCAAATCATATTTCCCATTTTCACCCTAGTTCAACATGATTCTGACATGTTTATTGGCACATGAAGGGCTTGGTGTAAACATTCTACCCCAACAACTCTCATTAGCACGTGGAATAATGATTCCAGAGCCTTGTTCAAATGTTTCTCAACACACAAACCTTCCTCAAAGTATTCTACATCAAATCTTCGCTTGCGTTCAACATCGACCTCTGGCATTTTCTCCTCTACTCGACTATTTCTCTACAACTGCTTCCACAAATCCATGTGGCTTCCAAACACTGTGCCCACCATTTGCATTAGCTCCAAATCGTTACATATTGCTGTGCCATTTACACCTAGAAGTGGTCTCCACACGGTTATATCGGCTTTTCTTATCCCGTCAACTTGCCCTAGCTGAGGTGATACCTGTCCTTTTTGGAATTGGTTACTGCTAAATCAGTCAATTCTTTAAAGTTTTAAGGTTAAAAATCATTATTTAATTGGCATTGTAAATTTTGTGGGTATATTTTTAGTTGTATTTTATCCTTCCTTCGAGTGTTGAAGATGGAGGGTGAGGTCCAGGATTGGCAGGAGGCTAATCCCCCCTCGCAATACAAACAAACCCTATCTAAAATTTGATGTCATTTCCAATGAGCATACATACGACACCCTTTGCATGCATTTAGGGCACTTTTTAATCCGTTTGTAGGCTTATTAGCATTTTTCCATCAATTGCGGGAATTGTTTTTGATATAACTTTTGACTCGTTGCTTAGTTTTGAGCACTTCTTTAGTCAAAGTTGCATGTTTTTTCAAACTCTAGTTGATGGGATTATCAGTTTTGTAAACAAACTATTTATAAAGTGCTGCATTATCGGGGTGTGTCTTTGTATTGCTTAATTCAACTGCTTTTTTTCTTGAGCTTTGTTCTATCCCTTTTATTTCTTGTGGACTTATGAGCACATCTGCCACGATCTTTTCATGTGATGTGAGATGCTATTTCTACAAGGCTTTCTTCCCTTCTTGTTTTCTCTTGTTTTTGTGCTTTCTTACGGTGTCAAATTGTGCCCAATGAACCTTCATTGGTGTCTCCACTATTGCGCATTATTATGCTGATTGTAAGGTGAGTGATAGACTGCTTTCACACACATTGGTATCTTATTGTAATCAATGCACTATACTATAATGTGACACAAAAATGAGGGGTTAGACTTGTGTTCCTTGGAGGCTCCTCTCATCATGGACATTGAATTTCATCACTTCGTTGTTCAACTAGGACCAGGAAACTACCTACAATAAGAATGGGATAATCAATCATTGTCTTATGTACAACTTGTTATCACATCTTCTTGGGTTTGCACCTGAATCTATTGAATTCATCATAAAATTCATGAACAAGTATGATATGGCATATGGGCTTCTTTGTCTTCTTACTACTAGAGGAACTTTAACACGATTAGAATTCACCGAGTCTACACACACAGCTTAGAATTTCATTCAAAAATTTCATGGAGACTTTGATCCTCCTTCATCTCGGTTATGGATCTCGTTAATGATCATGCATCATCACAAAATTTCTTCATTGAACAAGTATGATATGGCATATGGGCTTCTTTGTCTTACTATACTAGAGGAACTTTAACAAGTCAATCTCATAGATTCATCAACTCCGCCTCTTTTCCACCTTTAGATTTTCTACATGAGATAAATCTCCTCTAACCTATATGAGGGGCCTTAGAATAAATGTGTTTTTATCTATCGTGGGTTTTACTTTAACCACTTAGTTCATGAACCATAACTAATAGCATCAAACTAAGTAAAAAGTCGATTTGCTTAAGAAAGGAAAAATTATAAGAAGAAAGTGCTTAAGAAAGGAAAAATTATAGAAGAAGAAAGTCAAGGTATTACAGAGAAGAAGTAAGGAAGATGTGCATCCCAATTAGTAGATAGCAGAGCTAATTGCATGCACATAGAAGAAACTTAATAGATTTGAACACACAGAATTATAAAGCAAAGGCAGCTTCTAGATCCGATCTAAAATAACACAAAGTTTACTTTAAAGATCTAAGATTTAAAAGCAAGAAACACAAGACGCCGTGACACAAAGTTCTCCGAAACCTCGCGCTTTGTATTCCTCTGCAACAAGTGGCTCTCAGGGGTTCAGCACAAAGTCTAGAACACAAGATTGCTTCTTACAAATTCTGATCGATCATTAACCCGGAGGTTCTTCTCCTACTTATAGAATGTAGGAGGGAAAGTACAAATAGAAGACTCAAACTGAACTAAAGTATGAACAACAAGTAAAGATGACATTTGGCAATCATCCTCAACTAACTTCTTCTTAAGTGACACATGTATCACTTAACTAATAGAAAGGTTCCACATGACTTCAAGTAATGGTTGCAAAACCAATAACTTAGAAGTTTACAATTTCATCCGGGAACATAGAAAGTAGAAGAAGAAAGAATAGAAGAAGTCATGCCAGCTGTAACATCTACATCTTCTTCTTGTTCTGATATCTGATATACTTGTCGAACATATAATTCAACATCTTCCATCTATTTTTTAGCTATCGCTTCCTTTTCTCGTCCCGAATCAAAGAACCCTTCATTCAACACTTTGCTGCATGCTTCCACTTCTTCCAAACTTGGCCCAAATCTCGCAATGTCTGCCTGCAATGTCACCAGCCTACTGATAGAGTTCATCGTGAAAGGCTTGGTAGCTTTATCAATTCTCTTTTGTACCATCAGAAGAGAACTTTCCAGGGAATCATGCACCTCGTTAGAAATAATCCGCACGTATGAAGTAACACCTCCATCCACTCTTTCCTCAGTGAAAGAAATGATACTGTCCGGCAAATCTGATGTTCTACTCTCAAGCGCCTGCATCCTTTTCAGCAAAACTCTGCAGATCTCCAAACGGAAAGATACTGCAAACTCTAGCTGCTTCCCCTTCTCGATCGATCCATCCTAAGCACAATTTGTTCTGCAACCAATACATCTCCCAGCAGCTTGTTGATCTCGGCCAAAATACTCAGGTTACTCTCTGCAACTGTATTCATTCCTTCTATGCTTTCTATCAGTTGCTTTAGTTGATTTGCTGCATCGTTCATAACCTTTAGGGTCGGCACTTCCCAAGTCAGCATGTAAGCTTTGACGAATAATCGATCCTTCCATTCGCCAATAGCCTTTACTTGATTGTTGCAGATCTTCCATTTCCCGCATAAGATGATCACTCACCGCGCCGAAATGGGTGAACGGAAGGTTTAGCAACCTTGGCTATGATCTCACATAATTGAGATATTTGCTTCGCAGCCTCTTCTTTCTCCGCCTTTTCACCGCAAGCCTAAGGAACAAAGCATCCAAGAACGCCTCGCGTGTCCCGCTTCAATCCTTCAAAGTGGTAGCTTGACCGAGTGGTATTTTGGTCACCGTCACATCTTCTCGCCGTGAGCTCCTCTTCTACCTTTCCTTCCGCTCGGAATTGATATCTCAAAGCAAACTTCTCCCGAATCCTCGATGATCAACCTAGAAGTCGCTTTAGCAACTTTAGGCCTTCTCGTCTCTTCCGCTCGATCCTCAAGTAGCCGCAAGTCATGTTCCTCTAAGTTCATCTCTACTCTTGCTTCAAAACCAACTGCAAAGCTAACCATTCCGAGAAATTACTTCTCGGAGAGTGAGAAGTCGCTGAGTGCACTACCATCTCCCGCTCTGCATCCTCTCCATCAGAAAGTGCCACAGTATCATGGCTGCCATCTTCTGAAACATCCAAGGACAAAGCTCTTTCGAACTCCGTCATCTGCAGCTTCAACACCTCTTCTGGAACGGGTGATGAACGAAGTGGCTGCGGAGAGAAGACGAACGTCACTGGTTTCAATGAAGGCATGGAAGCATCCCCCGCCGCGTGGTGCAATAGTTGGTGATCCTCGGGTACCGGAGAAGTCGGAGTCAAAGCTATGGTCGAGAAGTGGTCTTCTTTCTCTTGAGATCTTCTCGTACTTTCAACTTCTCGGACCTTCTGCTGCTTTCTCCTTCATGCTTTCGCTTGAGGGAATCTCCTGTGCCGAAGTTGCCTGTGATTTGATTCATCAATGCTTCATCAAGGCAATATCCCTTTCACAAGAACTACTCAAGTATTCACCAACACAGCCTCCGATCTTTCTTCTATCATTGTGTGCAGCCTCGCCATCGCTATCCCGCAAAGATAGCTTTATCTCCTCCCATTTGATGGTAAGTGTCAAGTACCACGTTCCCATCATCTTTAAGATCCGCAGGTATCCGCGCTAGTCCAAAGTCAAATACTTGCTTTGCCGATAGCCTGCTGAAATCTTTCTTTCTAACCTCGTACTCACATCTGCACTTCATCCAGAAATCTTCTAACGAAGGCACATGTGCGTACTCTCGGGAGATTGTCTTCCGGCTATTCCAAATGGATCGAAATTAAGCCGCCGCAGGAAGAACTCGCTCATACTGACAACATTTGTGCTTCCATCCTCGAGCTCGTGAATGCCGATGCAATCGTAATATCCCACGCTGAGTGGGAAGAAGCCCGTGAGACTTGTGCCGCTTCGATCAAGGTCGTAACTCCACAAGTTGCCTCGCTCACTCCATGGCGATCAATCACTGGGTACTGGGCATCTTTATTGGTTCACCGAAAAGCTCGTAACCCCGAGGTATGTGAAATCTCGCAAACCGGATGAATACACCGCCAATCTTGGACACTCGCTTCCCATGCTTCTCGCTACCCCGTGAGTCTTCAAGTCTTTGTCTAACCCGCAGATGAAATCGTAGAAGAAGTCATCGTTGATCACTTTCAAGTCCTTCTCGCACGCAGTACAAGTAAGTCGTGGGTAGCACTCAAAATGGGATCCTCGAAAGAATACCACATCTATCCACTTGGAAAAGACACCCCGTGAAGCCGCAGCAAAGATACACCAAGTATGAAGTCATCTTCAAGTCAAGGTACGCTTCACGCCCGCAGCTTGCTCACCGATGTCATGTTGCCGCTAATAATTTCTGACCAATTGATTATAGAATCAACCTTGTTGATTTCAATGGTCCTGATGAAAGCATACATCCATGTCCGGAAAGTGTAGGCATTCGCTTCACCATTCAACCTGCATAGCAATTTGACGATATCATCCGCCTCCTGCACCAAATTCGATCGTGGAAGAGTTCTCGGGAACTTGGAAGGGGATCTAGGCTTCTTCATGAACCGGCTATTCATGATGCTCACACAGTCAGCTCTATGCTTTTCCCACCTACTGTCAGCATCCTGAATGCTAATAGAAGTCACCACCTTTCGCACTGGAATCTTCAGACAATAATTGAAGAATTCTGCATCCAAACGAATTATTGTCTTTCCCGCAACATCACGCACTGATCTGGATGAAGGATGATAAGATCTAGCACACTCCATCACAAACTCTGGCAATTGGGCTGTACACGGGAAAGCTGCAGCTCGAATAATTCCACTACTTTTGACCGCACGCATGAGTGAAGTCTTTCCAGCTCTGGATCTATCAATCAAATCAGAAAGAGGTTCTGGGCCTAGATCCGTGTCTCCTATGTCTGAAAGTTTGGAAGCAATGCATGAATCCATCGTGCTCTCTTTTTCATCTCCTTTCGCCATGGCTTTATCAATCTTTGTCTGAATAATTCTTTTTCTTCTAACTTGGCCGGATTTCTTCAATACTGGTGCAGATCTGGACAATTCTTCAGATTCGGAGGATATTTGCAATGTATCGACATCGATAAAAACTCCTTTTCTTTTATAAAGCACCTGTAATGAGTTCCTGCAATTTATTCAGACAAAAATGGCCACCGGAGCATGAATAGTGAATTTAAATTATAAAAATCTGCACTTTTCAAGCCTGCTGCCCCAAAAATTGGTGTTTAATTTGCACATAAAGAGAGCATGAATCCTTTCAATCAACACCTGAGCTCCTGTAACACCTGTGAAAACAACTATGCAGACGAAGATCAACCTTCTCCAAAGCATGCGCCAAATCTGGAAGCTTTTAGCCTTGTTAGCACTTTGTCTGAACAAAATCCTTCCTCTAATGGGGGCGCACTTTTCCTCCTTGCTGCAATTCTTTACCTGTGAATTAAATTATTCACCCATATGGCTGCCCATGCTTATATAACCTTCACAATTCTATAATTAATAATTGCCCTAACAATTAAAGGCAATTAATTAATTAAAAATCATGCTTTTCTCTTTTAAAAATAGCATGTTTAAGGACAGCCATCCAATAAATTAAATTAATCCAATTTAATCCTTCACACAACACTTCACTCAAGCCCCACAGTGTGCTTTGACCATAGCCACTGAAAATAGAAATTAATTTAATGTTTTAATGCTTCAAAAAACATTAAATAATGCCCAAATGGGGCGCACTTTTTGAGAGGAAGGGGGCAGCCACTAAATAAATTAAATTTAATTAATTTAATTCCTTTCTTTTATTCCTTCTTTGACTTTTTGACCTCCTCAAGCTTGGGCGCACTTTTTTAAGAAGAAAGATTATTAAAAATAATCAATTTAATCTTTTTAATCTATCACCAAAGGGGGCGCACTTTTTTGCACATGTAATTCTATTTTTAAGAATTTTTCCATAATGGGATTCTTTACCCTGCCAGGCAGGCACCAAAATCCCGTGATCCACTTAAGTGATTTGACTTTGACAATGGGATTCTTTACCCTGCAAGGCATGCACTAAAATCCCATGATTTCACTTAAGTCACTTTCCTTTTATTATATCATGGGAATTTTTACCCCGCAAGGCAAATAATAAATTCCCACCCCCGCAGCCTCTATTTTTCCCATCGCAGCCTTAAGTGACTTTTATAACACGGAAAAGTACCGCCAGCAGTGTATACAATTCCCACCCCGCTCGCGGCTTATATTTTTCCCATCGCAGCCTTAAATCCTTTGTTTTCCAAAAATGCGCCTATCCCCGCAGGGGCTTTTTCAGGCACGACTTCGCTTTTTCCCTGATCCGCACTCCGATGACGACTTCCTCCGGCAAAATGTGCGTGTATGTTTTCCACCGCCCAGTGCAAAAATCGGGCTTACCCGCAAAGGAGTTGCTCCAGAAATTTTACGTAAAATGTAACGGACACCACAAAAACACGAAAAATTGCCAAAAGTTACAAATAAAGCCCAAAACTTAAAATAAGTTAAAATCCTTCTGGTACATAGGAATAATAACATATTCGCTCATAATGGAGTCAAACAGAGCGCAAATAGCCTCATACGGGGCTCAAAATAATTAAATACAAATTTCCCGCAGACAAATCCCGACGACAGAATAAAACAATTTTGGGCATCTGGGTATTTGGCGAAAAAGGCTAATATGGCACTTTAGGATTATTTTGACGCAATACAGGAACTTTCAGGCAATAAAAACAACAAACGACCCACTATTTTAAAAGTACGAAAATTTTTTCGGATTGGGTAGTCACAGATTTCAGGGTGAAATCTGAGTGACACCAGCTGCTCTGGCTCTGTGGACATCTTTTTCTTATCGTAATGAAAAGGGAAAAGATGAGATCCCAAAGATCTCTCGGGTTTCGTATCTTGTCCTTTGGGCATGGGGTCAGGCAAACAAACACAACACAACACAACACCAAAACAAGACAAAACAAGGAAAACAAACAAAGGTTTATTTATGTACATATAGGTTTTACCCTGCTTCTCATGTCCGGAACAGCTTCAAGTGTTGCCCATTGAAAGGCAACGGTAATTCAACTCCATCCTGATGAGCAAGAATGAAGCTATCTGCTCCGGCGATCTTTTTGATCACAAAAGGCCCTTTCCATAGTGAATCGAACTTTCCATGCATGCCTTTTGTTTCTCTTCTTTTGTCCCATAAGAGGACCCAGTCATTAACTTCAAACTTTCT
Organism: Taxus wallichiana var. yunnanensis; assembly: GCA_018340775.1. Lineage (NCBI taxonomy): Eukaryota > Viridiplantae > Streptophyta > Pinopsida > Cupressales > Taxaceae > Taxus > Taxus wallichiana. The sequence continues at coordinate 787,413,186 of CM031244.1, read as the reverse complement.
TTCCCTGGCTCTTTTGTCGAAGATGACTTTCACCTTCCTCTGATGCTCTGTCAACCTATCTGCAACTTGAGTTTGTACTTCCCTTAGCCTGGGCCACTGTGTACATGATTCTTTTATCTATAGCATCCGTGAATGTGGAATCCTCCAGGGCTTTAGAAAGTCGTAGGGCAGGCAATTCCAAGGTGAGAGGCAGCTCTGTGTCTCTACCATATAGCAGCTGAAATGGGGACATGCCTATCGCCCTCTTTGGTGTGATCCTATCGGCCCATAATGCATCAAACAACTTTTTATGCCAAGTCCTTTGATTTTTTCACATAAGCTTCATGCACGATAGTTACTAAGTTCTTATTACTAGATTCACTTGACCATTCCTCGTGGATAGTAGTTTGAGGAATGAACAAGTTGAATCCCATAAGTGTAGCAGAATTCCACCAACTCCTCAGAAGAAAGATTCGGAGCGTTGTCTGCTACAATTTTGCTGGGTACGCCAAACCTGACAATAATATTTTCTTTTATAAAATTGCACACCTCGGCGGAAGTGGCATTCTTCACAGGAATAGCTTCTACCCACTTACTGAAATAATCAGTAGCTGTTAGAATGTAATGATGACCGGCACTGGAAGCCGGGTTAAGCATTCCAATAAAATCCATACCCCACTGTTGGAAAGGTTCTTCAATCACAATGGGTTTTAGAGGTAATGCAGGCAATTTCACACGCCCAACAAAATGTTGGCATGCTTGACACTTAGCTACCCATTCTGCAGTATCTTGAAAAAGGGTGGGCCAATAATACCTTGCTCTAAGGATCTTGTGTGCAGTGACTCGGGCTGAGAAATGACCACCGCAAGCCATGTCATGAAACTGTTGTAGTAGCTGATCCTGTTGAGCTTTATCCACGCATCTGAGAAATACACCATCAATTCCCTTTTTGTACAAACCATTATCCCAAAGAACAAAATCTTTGGATTTAAGTTTGATTGTTCGCTTTCTTTTCTCGGAAAGTTGATCCTGGGCATTCTCCATACGCCGTAAAGTAAGCAATGTTACCGTACTCACTCCTCTACCAGATCTATAAAAAGATCAGCAGTAAATCTTCATCTATCCCATCCCGATCCGCTGTGTATCGATGCTTTCATCTCGTCATTAGTTCACATGCACCTCTTTCCTCGAACCAGCTTTGTTGGTTTAATATCAGGTCATATTCTTGAACTTTGTCACCCATGTGCCTCTCAATAATCCTAACTCACGAGTAAGGATAGATTTAATCGCAGATCTGGAACCAAAACCACAAGGTGTGAGGAAAGAATATAATACCCGAATGCTTTTGATGCCTTCACCACCGCATATGCGTGCTTTTCCATCTGGAGTGTATTTCAACTCATAGGCTTTAAGGGGCGTGCTCATGAAAGCAATAGGAGCTTCTGCATCCTCTTGATTTTTCTGCATTAGAATTGCTGACATGGTGTGTTCGGAAGAATAACAATAAAGAATAAATTCTTTAATGAAGTCGAGTGAAACCAAGACTGGAGCTTTTGACAGGGCCTCTTTGATTTTCTCGAAAGCTTCCTTCCCTTCGCTGCTCCATTTAAAATCTTGTGTCTTCTTCATCATATTCGAAATATGACGGGTTAGCTCAGCAAAGTCAGGAATGAATCTTCTGAGAAAATTCACTTTTCCAAAGAAAGAGTGAACTCCTTTTTTGGATGTGGGCAAAGGTAATGTCTGAATGGATTTGACACGCTCTGGATCTATCTTTGTTCCTTCTTTGGAAACAATGTGCCCAAGCAGCTTTCCTTCGGTTACAACAAAGATGGATTTCTTAGGATTCAAAGAAATACCATGCATGTATCAGATGAAGACCTCTTCCAAGTTTGAAATATGTGTGCTTCTATCTTTGGAAAAGATCACAAATCATCCAGTACACAACTATGCTTATATCTTTGAGATGAGCAAAGGCTAGATCCATAGCTCTTTCAAATGTAAAGCACCGCATTAATCAAAGCCAAACGGCATCTTTCTCGGTATGCGAAGGTTCCCCAAGGTGTGATGAACGCCGTTTTGTATTGATCTTCCTCAGCCACCTTGACTTGATTGTATCCTGAGAAGCCGTCAAGCATGGAAAGCATCTCAGATCCAGTGACCACCTGCAGAGTGTGATCCATGATGGGGATAGGGTAGTTATCCTTCAATGAAGCTTGATTAAGGTTGCGGAAATCCACGCACAACCTAATTTCACCACTTTTCTTTCTTACAGGGACTATGTTGGCCAACCACTCCGAATGGTGTATGGGATAGATAATCTTTGCATCTAACAACTTCTGGATTTCTGCAAAGATGGTTCCTGAAATGGTAGGATTGTGCCGCCGCAGCTTCTGCTTGAAAGGCTTTTGTTCTGGTTTAAGTGGGATGTAGTGTTGAACTTCCGCAGGCTGATATGTTTTTAGATCCTGATAGGACCAGGCAAAAATATCCATGTATTTCTTAAGAAGCTTAGTGAAAGCTTCCTTTTCAGCTTCCGAACAACACTTACCCAGATTTACTAATTTGGGATCATCACGGCTCCCAAATTTAGTAATTGTGTGTCGGAGGAAGAGCCTTCCTCATTTTCTTCATTTTTCTTAAGCATCTGATCATGCTTATCAAACATTTCCTCAAGAGATACCAAGCCTTTGGGAATTTTATTTCCCTTTAGTTGGATAATCTCCTGACCTCCTGAGACGTCAGCATCCATTTCTCCGATAAAGCTGGTCTCCGCCTAGAGGTGAATTGCTTCCTCATAGTAGATTTCTTCAAAGTTGTCTTTTCGTTGAGAGAAATGCAAGCAACTGTATCATCGTTGAAAACTCGCTATCATTGCTGGACGTTGTCAGAACCTTTGGGCGAAAAACCATTTCCACTCAGTAGTCTCCCCTGCCTAAAGAAGAATGCAGGGGCTGATCCGGATTCAACAAGGCTGCAGAATCGCAAGTTAATCAGCTCTTGAATTTTGTTCTCTAATGTAAGATACCGAGAAAGCTGAAAAATCCAGGATAGCAGAGTAGACCCGATCTCTGTAGTGCCGCAGTTTGTCTTTTTTGACTTGGTAGAGGCCCCTTATCTGCTTCACAATCAGCTCAGCATCTCCTCTTGCGTGTAATAATTTGATTCCCATTGTTCTCGCCTGCTCCATGCCTAACAACAATGCTTCATACTCAGCCGTATTGTTAGTATTTTCGAACATCAATTTGAAGGAGTGCGCATGCACCTTCCCTTCAGGAGAGATAAGAACAACGCCTGCGCCGGATCCAAATGAACAGCAGCTACCATCAAATTCCAGAGTCCAAATCTTGTTATCAATTTGATGTGATTCTCGAATCACCGGTTGAATTTCTTCTTTATCCATTTCTAGATAATAGACTCCGTGATCCGATTCCTGAAACAAGATCTGAGATCTAGGATCTTCAGATTTTGATACTGTGTACTTGGATTTCTTCTCAGGTTCCAGCTTCTGATTTACTCCTTTGATTGGTATGTGCGCACAAGACCAATCCATCTTCACTTCTCCACCCAGCTCCTTGCAAAAATTTCTACTCAAAAGCATGCCATAAGAGACTGGAATGTCTGCTACAAGGATAGTCATTTTCAGTCTTTTATCTGGAAAGGAAGCAAGTACTGCCTGCGCATCTTTGATTTGCCCCACAAGAGGGACTTGCCTTTCCATGGAATAACATCTTCCAATGGTTTTTGTCAATGTAAGACCCAAGGCATCAGCAACTTTGGCAGGCATGACGTTGTCGGAAGCTCCAGAATCCAAGATGCAATTGCTTAGCTTATGTCCGTTGATGAGCAAAGACACATAGAATGGCTCAATCCTTTCTGATGTAGCAGGAGAAGGGGTGGAAGGAGAAGAACTTGCAGCAGCATTATTTGAAGGTGGAGTAATCTTTGGACTTGACAAGATACCCCGTGAATTATTGTTTCGTTGGGCTGGGACCATTACTTTGCACATATTTGACCAATCTACTCAGCTGATCAGGAAATGCCCTCAAATACTCAGCTTCTGACATTTGGACCTTGTTTCTCTTGATGTGATCAATTATGTCAAAAGCTTGACTTGCTTCAGCAGGATGTGCATTGGTTCTTTGCTGTGAATTGAAAGAATTTGAATATTTATCCTTGGGCGCTAATGAAGAAGGAAGAATGCTACCTCTTTTCAAGATAGTAACATCCGGGCCAGGATCTTCTCTCTCTTTCCGGCCGCTTGTGGATGCTTCGGCATTTTGGCGCGTCTGAGACCTTGTAAACACCGCAAAAGTGTGACCATCAGAATCTTCAAAAGATTCATAATAGCCCTCATCAGATTCGTAGTCCAGGTAACCAATATTGGAGTCGCCAGCGGGATCTATAAAGTCTTCATCATCAAATGATTCATCAATGCCGAGATCCTCTTCATTAGTTTCCAAGTTATTCCTTGGAGCAGCTTCTATTGCCAAACGCTGTGGTGCAGCAGCAAGTCTGTTTCGATTTTGATTTTGATTTTGACCATTGAAGGTCCGGGTAGGAGCTATTCTTGAGGGGGTGCATTCCCTGCTTGAGAGATCTGCTTCTTGATCTGCAGCATGTCATTAGCCAATCTCTGCAACAAAGGATCAGAAGTACTAGAAGAAGCACCATCACCTTTGTGAGATGGTTGTTTGAGTTTTCCAGCCATGATCAAGTCATCCTCAACCTCCACAGCAGCATTTTGTGCTTCCAGCAAATTTACAGGTCTTGCCCTTCTTAGCTGATATCCAACTTCAGGCAATAGAGCGTTTATAAAAAACGTCTTTTGATTTTCGTCGCTCAATGCAGCAGAAGTGGGGATTTTATACAAAATCCTTTGGAACCTTGCAATAAAGTCCCGCATGTTCTCGTTTGGCTCTTTCTTCAATCAAGCGCTGGGCTTGGGTGATCAATCGTGCAAAGCGCCCTCTCGCAGCTTCAATCTTTTCAGTAAATTGCTCACGCATAGTCGCCTGGGCTTGGTTATGGTGCCAGAGCACCGATAGAACCATTCTCCAGCCAAGTCATGTAGAGTCTCAATGAATAGCCTGACTGAGACATCTTCATGTTCGACTGCAAGCACACCACAAGATATGAAGAAGGCCGCCAAATGATCATCCGGGTTTTGCTTTCCATCTCCAAAGAATTTTGGAAAATTCTTTCTGGATCCCTTTGGCAGCTCGTGCATAGGTGGAGCCAAGTTGAGAGGTCCAAAAGCCGCTCCCCATGGAACAGGTACAATTTGGTGCGCCATGTTAGCTTGAGCACGTCTCCTCCTTGTGTAGACTTGATAGACTTGATGGATAATTCCAGCCGCCGGATTATGCTGAATACGATCCGGATCTGGATGGGTGTGTACTCTCCTTCCTGGTGAGAGACTAGATCTGCGGCTTCTAACTTGAGGAGGATGATTGAAATTGAATTGCTCCTGCAGTCGGAAGAAATGATCAGTCCTTCCTTGCGCCTTCACGGATCGGGTGAATGGACGTTCAGCCAGGTTGAGATTTGTATGGAAAACACTCTGATCTTCAATAAAAGCTTTGATCTCGCAAAGATAGTTGTTCCTCAAATGAGTCGCTAAAAATCGTTGGCTAGATTTTTCGCATAAGATCAAACCTAGGCAAGCCATGAGATAAATCTCCTCATTTAACCGGTGAGGCTCCCGTGTCGATTTGTCAATATAAATGTGTTTTTATCTATCAGGGGTTTTACTTTAACCACTTAGTTCATGAACCATAACTAAGAAGTTCTGCAGCAAGTAAGCAGCTGTTTAAGAAAGGAAAAATTATAGAAGAAGAAAGTCAAGGTATTACAGAGAAGAAGTAAGGAAGATGTGCATCCCAATTAGTAGATAGCAGAGCTAATTGCATGCACATAGAAGAAACTTAATAGATTTGAACACACAGAATTATAAAGCAAAGGCAGTTCTAGATCCAGATCTAAAATAACACAAAGTTTACTTTAAAGATCTAAGATTTAAAAGCAAGAAACACAGTACGCCGTGACACAAAGTTCTCCGAAACCTCGCTTTTGTATTCCTCTCGCAACAAGTGGCTCTCGTGGGTTCAAAGACAAAGTCTAGAACACAAGATTGCTTCTTACAAATTCTGATCGATCATTAACCCGAGGTTCTTCTCCTACTTATAGAATGTAGGAGGGAAAGTACAAATAGAAGACTCAAACTGAACTAAAGTATGAACAACAAGTAAAGATGACATTTGGCAATCATCCTCAACTAACTTCTTCTTAAGTGACACATGTATCACTTAACTAATAGAAAGGTTCCACATGACTTCAAGTAATGGTTGCAAAACCAATAACTTAGAAGTTTACAATTTCATCCGGGAACATAGAAAGTAGAAGAAGAAAGAATAGAAGAAGTCATGCCAGCTGTAACATCTACATCTTCTTCTTGTTCTGATATCTGATATACTTGTCGAACATATAATTCAGCATCTTTCCATCTGTTTTAGCTACTGCTTCCTTTTCTGTCCTGAATTGCAGCAACCCTTCATTCAACACTTTGCTGCATGCTTCCACTTCTTCCAAACTTGGCCCAAATCTCGCAATGTCTGCCTGCAATGTCACCAGCCTACTGATAGAGTTCATCGTGAAAGGCTTGGTAGCTTTATCAATTCTCTTTTGTACCATCAGAAGAGAACTTTCCAGGGAATCATGCACCTCGTTAGAAATAATCCGCACGTATGAAGTAACACCTCCATCCACTCTTTCCTCAGTGAAAGAAATGATACTGTCCAGCAAATCTGATGTTCTACTCTCAAGCGCCTGCATCCTTTTCAGCAAAACTCTGCAGATCTCCAAACGGAAAGATACTGCAAACTCTAGCTGCTTCCCCTTCTCGACTGATCCATCCGGCACAATTTGTTCTGCAACCAATACATCTCCCTAGCAGCCTTGTTGATCTCGCCAAAATACAAAGTTACTCTCTCGCAATCGTATTCATTCCTTCTATGCTTTCTATCGCTTGCTTTAGTTGATTTGCTGCATCGTTTCATAACCTTTAGCGGGTCGGCACTTCCCAAGTTGCACGTAAGCTCGATTTAATAATCGATCCTTCCATTCGCCAATAGCCTTTACTTGATTGCTTCAGATCTTCCATTTCCCGCATAAGATGATCACTCACCGCTACCGAAATGGGCTGAACGGAAGGTTTAGCAACCTTGGCTATGATCTCACATAATTGAGATATTTGCTTCTCGCAGCCTCTTCTTTCTCCGCTTTTCACCGCTCAAGCCTAAGGAACAAAGCATCCAAAGAACGCCTCGCGTGTCCCGCTTCAATCCTTCAAAGGGTAGCTTCGACCGAGTGGTATTTTGGTCACCGCCACATCTTCTCGCCGTGAGCTCCTCTTCTACCTTTCCTTCCGCCGGAATTGATATCTCAAAGAAACTTCTCTCCCGAATCCTCCGATGATCAACCTAGAAGTTGCTTTAGCAACTTTAGGCCTCTCGCCTCTTCTCGCTCGATCCTCAAGTAGCTGCAAGTCATGTTCCTCTAAGTTCATCTCTACTCTTGCTTCCGAACCAACCGCAAAGCTAACCATTCCGAGAAATTACTTCTGAGAGTGAGAAGTCGCCGAGTGCACTACCATCTCCCCCGCCCGCATCCTCTCCATCAGAAAGTGCCACAGTATCATGGCTGCCATCTTCTGAAACATCCAAGGACAAAGCTCTTTCGAACTCCGTCATCTGCAGCTTCAACATCTCTCTGGAACGGGTGATGAACGAAGTGGCTGCGGAGAGAAGACGAACGTCGCTGGTTTCAATGAAGGCATGGAAGCATCCTGCTGCTGTGGTGCAATAGTTGGTGATCCTCTGGGTACTGGAGAAGTCGGAGTCAAAGCTATGGTCGTAGAAGTGGTCTTCTCTTTCTCTTGAGATCTTCTGTGTACTTTCAACTTCTCGACCTTTCGCGCGCTTTCTCCTTCATGCTTTCGCTTGAGGGAATCTCCCAGGCCAAGTTGCTCGTGATTTGATTCATCAATGCTTCATCAAGGCAATATCCCTTCACAAGAACCACTCAAGTATTCACCAACACAGCTCCAGATCTTTCTTCTATTGTGTTGCAGCCGCCATTGCTATCCTGCAGTATAGCTTTATCTCCTCCCATTTGATGGTAAGTGTCAAGTACCACGTTCCCATCATCTTTAAGATCCGCAGGTATCCGCGCTAGTCCAAAGTCAAATACTTGCTTTGCCGATAGCCTGCTGAAATCTTTCTTTCTAACCTCGTACTCACTTCTGCACTTCATCCAGAAATCTTCTAACGAAGGCACATGTGCGTACTCCTGGGAGATTGTCTTCCTGGCTATTCCAAATGGATCGAAATTAAGCCGCGCAGGAAGAACTCTTGCTCATACTCGGACAACATTTGTGCTTCCATCCCTCGAGCTCTGTGAATGCTGATGCAACTGTAATATCCCACAGTGAGTGGGAAGAAGCCCGTAGACTTGTGCCGCTTCGACTGAAGGTCGTGTAACTCCACAAGTTGCCTGCTCAGCTCCATGGCGATCAATCTGTCACTCGGGTACCTGGGCATCTTTATTGGTTCACCTGAAAAGCTCGTAACCCTGAGGTATGTGAAATCTGCAAACTGGATGAATACACTGCCAATCTTGGACACTGCTTCCCATGCTTCCTTGCTTACCCTGTGAGTCTTCAAGTCTTTGTCTAACTTGCAGATGAAATCGTAGAAGAAGTCATCGTTGATCACTTTGAAGTCCTTCTCGCACGCAGGTACAATAAGTTGTGGGTAGCACTCAAAAATGGGATCCTCGAAAGAATACCACATCTATCCAAACTTGAAAAGACACCCCGTGAAGTCCGCAAAGATACACCAAGTATGAAGTCATCTTCAAGTCAAGGTACGCTTCACGCCCGCAGCTTGCTCACCGATGTTGCTGCTAATAATTTTTGACCAATTGATTATAGAATCAACCTTGTTGATTTCAATGGTCCTGATGAAAGCATACATCCATGTCCGGAAAGTGTAGGCATTCGCTTCACCATTCAACCTGCATAGCAATTTGACGATATCATCCGCCTCCTGCACCAAATTGGATCGTGGAAGAGTTCTCGGGAACTTGGAAGGGGATCTAGGCTTCTTCATGAACCGGCTATTCATGATGCTCACACAGTCAGCTCTATGCTTTTCCCACCTACTGTCAGCATCCTGAATGCTAATAGAAGTCACCACCTTTCGCACTGGAATCTTCAGACAATAATTGAAGAATTCTGCATCCAAACGAATTATTGTCTTTCCCGCAACATCACGCACTGATCTGGATGAAGGATGATAAGATCTAGCACACTCCATCACAAACTCTGGCAATTGGGCTATACATGGGAAAGCTGCAGCTCGAATAATTCCACTACTTTTGACCGCACGCATGAGTGAAGTCTTTCCAGCTCTGGATCTATCAATCAAATCAGAAAGAGGTTCTGGGCCTAGATCCGTGTCTCCTATGTCTGAAAGTTTGGAAGCAATGCATGAATCCATCGTGCTCTCTTTTTCATCTCCTTTCGCCATGGCTTTATCAATCTTTGTCTGAATAATTCTTTTTCTTCTAACTTGGCCGGATTTCTTCAATACTGGTGCAGATCTGGACAATTCTTCAGATTCGAGGATATTTGCAATGTATCGACATGATAAAAACTCCTTTTCTTTTATAAAGCACCTGTAATGAGTTCCTGCAATTTATTCAGACAAAAATGGCCACCGGAGCATGAATAGTGAATTTAAATTATAAAAATCTGCACTTTTCAAGCCTGCTGCCCCAAAAATTGGTGTTTAATTTGCACATAAAGAGAGCATGAATCCTTTCAATCAACACCTGAGCTCCTGTAACACCTGTGAAAACAACTATGCAGACGAAGATCAACCTCCTCCAAAGCATGCGCCAAACTGAAGCTTTTAGCCTTGTTAGCACTTTGTCTGAACAAAATCCTTCCTCTAATGGGGGCGCACTTTTCCTCCTGGCTGCAATTCTTTACCTGTGAATTAAATTATTCACCCATATGGCTGCCCATGCTTATATAACCTTCACAATTCTATAATTAATAATTGCCCTAACAATTAAAGGCAATTAATTAATTAAAAATCATGCTTTTCTCTTTTAAAAATAGCATGTTTAAGGACAGCCATCCAATAAATTAAATTAATCCAATTTAATCCTTCACACAACACTTCACTCAAGCTCCACAGTGTGCTTTGACCATAGCCACTCGAAAATAGAAATTAATTTAATGTTTTAATGCTTCAAAAAACATTAAATAATGCCCAAATGGGGCGCACTTTTTGAGAGGAAGGGGGCAGCCACTAAATAAATTAAATTTAATTAATTTAATTCCTTTCTTTTATTCCTTCTTTGACTTTTTGACCTCCTCAAGCTTGGGCGCACTTTTTTAAGAAGAAAGATTATTAAAAATAATCAATTTAATCTTTTTAATCTATCACCAAAGGGGGCGCACTTTTTTGCACATGTAATTCTATTTTTAAGAATTTTTCCATAATGGGATTCTTTACCCTGCCAGGCAGGCACCAAAATCCCGTGATCCACTTAAGTGATTTGACTTTGACAATGGGATTCTTTACCCTGCAAGGCAGGCACTAAAATCCCATGATTTCACTTAAGTCACTTTCCTTTTATTATATCATGGGAATTTTTACCCTGCAAGGCAGGCAATAAATTCCCACCTGCCTGCAGCCTCTATTTTTCCCACTGCAGCTTAAGTGACTTTTATAACACGGGAAAAAGTACCCTGCCAGGCAGGTATACAATTCCCACCCTGCCTGCGGCTTATATTTTTCCCATCGCAGCTTAAATCCTTTGTTTTCCAAAAATGCGCCCATCCCCGCAGGGGCTTTTCTGTGCACGACTTCGCTTTTTCCCAAAGCTGATCCGCACTCCGATGACGACTTCCTCCTCCGGGAAATGTGCGTGTATGTTTTCCACTGCCAGCCAAAAATCGGGCTTACCCGGCAAAGGAGTTGTTCCAGAGAAATTTTACAGAAAACAGAACGGGACACCACAAAAACACGAAAAATTGCCAAAAGTTACAAATAAAGCCCAAAACTTAAAATAAGTTAAAATCCTTCTGGTACATAGGAATAATAACATATTCGCTCATAATGGAGTCAAAACAGAGCGCAAATAGCCTCATACGGGGCTCAAAATAATTAAATACAAATTTCCCGCAGACAAATCCCGATGACAGAATAAAACAATTTTGGGCATCTGGGTATTTGGCGAAAAAGGCTAATATGGCACTTTAGGATTATTTTTGCTCTTTTGTTTATTGAGCCCCCTCGTTGGGATGAGTATCTACGACCTTAGTCATCTTTTTGGAGAGTACACTTGTGATGTATTGTAGGTTCGTCATCCATCTACGGGTATTTCAAAGGAGTTCATCATCTCCATTGTTGGGAGTGCCCCTTCTCGGGACTATTACCAATTTCACTTTTCTCGAGACCTTCATTGACCAACCCTTACTTGTGGATCCATTTTTTTGTTGTGGGGGATATTTTGTTTCCTTCACATCAATTGAAATCCTTTCTACATGTGTTCACCCTTCTTACTCCGAAAGTTCGAACTCATGACATTACTTTCGGTTCCTTTGCACTAACTTGCTAGACCTATGTCACACTTTCATGGACCGAGACCCGAGTTCTTCATGTGTTCTTACCTTGATTTCCTTCACAGAGTGGGTAGAATTCCAACACATCATTTTTGTCCTTCCTAAGGGAAGGCACATAGTTCAGTGCAAATGGTTCTTCTTCAGTCTAGAGGTAGAGGATCTCTTCATTGACATTCTTCTGGGAGACTTCTTAGAGTTATAGATTTCTGATCCATCCTTGGCATCTTCTGCTTTCCTCTCGTCTCCCTCTTCTTCTCTCTTCTTTGGGCTATATAGTCCTCCTTCTTCTCCTCTTCTTCTTTCTAGAAAGATTTTGTGTTTATATGGGCACCTTATCAGGCCTTTAGTTGTCGGGCCCCATTAACACATCTTTCTTAGTTGTCTAGGGAGTCTTCTTTTCTGTTATGGCTTACCATTACCTCTTCCCTAGCTTCAATGAAGGGGGGGTGTTGGTGTGTGTGACATGCCTACTCATCACCCACATCATCTGGTGAGTCATCTCACCTTGCAAGAGTCATAGGTCTTAGGAAGTCAAATGACAAGTGTCATATTCTATCATAGAATCTGTCATTTTCATTTGCATCAGTGTGTCATAGGAGTTACATTCCTTATTTGGAATTGTAACTCCTCCTTTAGTGGTGTCATATGCATTAGTCACGTCATATGCGTGAGTGGTGTCATTGATATTCTTTAATTTTTTAGGTGGGGTTACATATCACCCCTATTTGCACTTCCTTTTTTGATCTATGAGCATGAGCAAACCTATTTTCTTACTTACATTTTCTTTCCATTGATTCAAATCTTGCTTATTGCATTGGAGCTTGATGTTACCATCGGAGTGCAACTATGTTGTGGTGTGTTCTCTTTCAGAAACTTGATCATAATTGTAGCACTCCTTTTATGAAAATACCATGACCATAGTAACATGGGTATAGAAACTTAAAAATAGGGAAATTAAAGTTTTGCACAAAAAACATTTCTATTCTAGGGATCATAAAAACTCACTCCTTTTTCCATAATTTATTATATTTTTTAAAAATTGCTGTTGTACTTTGGAACCCATATGTGATCAAACAAAATTGTAAAACCACAACTATTAGAGGAATTCAATTTTTTCATATGTGTTATCTATCTATTAATGTTAAAACCCTGATATTTATAGTAGTTTTGAAAACGTTATACGCCACGTATAATTTTTCTCAATGGGATAACTGTTTTTATGTTATTTTCATAATCTTTATCACTTTTGATTATCTAATAAATGTAATAAGAAAATTTCATATGTTCTCTATTCTAAATTATTTAAATATGCTTTTAAAATAGTTATTCTCTTAAAATAAACTAATTTTATTCTTTTGTAATTTAAATAAATTTAATCATAATCAATATTGATTGCCACTTGTTGAAAAATATGAATTATATGAATAATATTCATCAAATCTATCTAAATGATGATATCCCTAAGCACATTTTTTAAAACCTTTAGTGAAAAACTACCCATGAATGATGGCAATGGAATGTCTATGGGCTCTCCTTTCCTAATAGATCAAAGCTTCGTGTGTTACATCCATTGATGATGGGGTTTCCCATCCAGAACACTATCATAGACATTAAATGGGATAGATTTTTTAGCAATAAATAGAGTGACAGCTAGGATATAAAGAAGTTTTTATGCATACCTTGGGAGCATCAGTGGTAAGATGGACAATGTTGGGCCTCCCCTTGTACCATTTTCTAACATGACAATAGCTCAAATGAATAAATCTAGAGTCCAACCCCTCCCTTGTGCTATATACATCCCTTTTATTTACTTTGAGCTAGATAATCTAGAGGGGTTATCGAAAATGAAGAAAAATTATGATTATATGGTTCTTATATAGATTTAATGGCTATTTTATAGGCCTCCTTACCATCCACACATGGATATCTAAGAACTAATCAATTATTGGTATATCTACCTCTTTGCAAAAAATATTTTCATGGTGGAATTTGATCTAATCTGTGATATGGAAAACCATAATTAGTAAAATTAATAGTATCTCAAGGTCATTACTTATTATTAAAACCATGGCTCTCATATGTAAACCCCACCAAATATTTATTTTCCTTTAGACATTCAAATTTGGTGATTTAATCTTTAACAATGCTAGTTTTGACAATGTACTTTATTTAATATAATTATATCCTTCCCTTTCCCACTTGGTATAATTCAAGGTACTTTGTTTATCTTGTTTATCCTTACAAACTAGCATGTTGTCAAATTATGAGAACAAAATGCATAAAATCCATAAACAAACGTCAAGAAACAAATCCCAAACTTTACTTCACATTATTTCATTCCATGGGAAAGGTTGTACAAAGTGGTCGAGGATAATACATCGGTGTTAACCAAATTGTAATTTCTTGTACCAACGTGTCCTCTAACTTTTATTTCAAATTTCTATCTTTTTTAGATTTTATAATCTCTTTGGGTCAACAGTTCATTGATAAATCATGTAAAAAACCCTATATTAAAAATTAAACATTACGCCTCATTTGTTAACTGTAAATATCATGTAACTCATTGATACACTCACTTCCTAAACTTTTAAAAGGGACTCAATGCTCCCTAAATATCACAATATCACATATGCAATCGTTAGGGAAGTAATATGTACATGTTATAAGCTTCTTAACAAATTAAGATAGCAATTTATCTCATCTACAAGAACTTAAAGATCCCTTCCCCAAGTATATTAGTAAAATCCAATTCAATTCAAGCATGGTCAAAGATGGTCAAACTTAGTTGTATTCATTAAGATATCACATGATAGGTGGATAATGAGATGTGGTTTGAGGTCTCTTCTTAGAAGTGTCAATATTGTTGGTGGACATGAGTTCCCATTAGCCAACTAATTTTTTATGTAGGACTTATCATCCATGGTGAGGGTTTGAGATGTTGATCATACTACTTAAAATCTTCACGTGATGATTGAAAACTATGGAAGTGACATAGACTTTAAGACAACCGATTGTATTATATATTTATAAATCTCAAATATGAGAAAGTACAATACAATACAGAAGGGTGAAGACCATATGGTACAAACCTTATAAAGTTGTATGATCCTACCCTAAGTTGAATTCCAATTTTAGTCTCTAAAATGAAGCATTATCAAGTTCTTATCTTCTTGTTCATGTAGTGCATCTTCCATAACTTTCTAGAAACATCTGTAGTTAACTAATTACATTCATTCCTTTGTATTTTCAAATTGATTTCTTATTTAGCATATCAGTTGCTAGCATAAAAGTGGTATTCTAATTGTAGTAATAAATTTTGGAAGTTAATTATTCATTATATCACCTTTTTATAACCCTTTACATCCTTTATTGTAATTAAGTTACTAAAACTAATTAGCTTTTTATTTTAAATCTAATTAGTTTATAAACATCTCTGTTAAACAAATTTGGGTCATATTACCACATCCCCCTCAATAATTTTGTTCTGGATCTTATTTTACATTGATATTTCTTTTCATGATGGGAAGGCCCCTATTGATTGATAGTGGAGATAAATTTATTTCCCATTCAAACTTTGTGTGGATTTTTGTGGATGTGGAATATTTCTTAAAAGTGGATCAATATTGATACATGATGACTAGATATTTTAAGAAATGTTCAACATAAAATAAAGAAATTATTGTGATGTTTAAATTATTAGATCAAAATTAATAAGTGATGACTAGAGAAATGATAATTTTTTAAATAAAATCAAGAACATTCCACCATAAAAACATAGATATTCCCACGTTTATGGAGGGATCCTTTAAAACATGAATATTTTTTTTTCAATACATATCAATGATTCTTGGTGTATATATATATATATATATATATATATATACATATAAGAGAGAGAGAGAGAGAAAGAGAGAGAGAGAGAGATGTAGAGCACACAAACCATTTATTAGATTAATACACTTTTTAGAAATATTCTATTTTTATTCCCTTGATATTTTTCACTCTTCTTTAATGGTATTTCTTATCTGGTGTGCATGTGTATGTGTGTAAAATGTATATCACAATCCATTTGGCAATAAATTATCTAACTAGGACCTATGACACTTGGCAATGATATTTGATTTGTAAGGTGTAGTTTTACAAATCTTCCTAGTATAATCAATTTTGATGGATGTAAACTTTAATCTAGCTGAATATATGTAAGTAACTAATTTAAAAAGTTTTGATCTCCTAGATAGCTCAAATGTGTGAGGTATGAGGCCCATATAATGGGTTAGATGAATTTTCTTATATAGGTGACTATTGTGACTAAATTTCCCATTTAAAGGACAAATGACTAACTAGTGTAACTTTTAAATTTGAAAATATGACCAATAGGTACTTTTACGAAAAATTCATTATTAGCTCATAAAGAAATTAAAAAGAAATTTTTTTCTTTTCATTTTCAACTTCTTCTTGGTATAGTGTACAAAGCAAATTTTCAGTTAGTGATCGCAGCCATAAATCCACATATATGTTGTATACTCTTAAAATGAAATTTTGACTTGTTAATAATTAATAAGACATGTGACCTAATGAGTAGTAGTGTTATTTAAGTAAGGTATATATAGGAATTAGTCAATTTAATATACAATGAATCATGAACTAAGATTAATTTTCAAATATCGATATAAAGATATCTACAATTCATAACTCTCAATAATATTAAAGTTTAATATATAGTAGATAGTTTAAATTATTTATTTTTCAATATAACAAAACATATTTCAATCATAATACTAAATAGATAAAACTATGATAATAATCAAACTTATTTTTATTGAAAGATAAAGTACTTCCTTAAAGAGACTTCCTTACACATTTTAATCACTAACTTTATGCCCTTAAGCTCTAATATTGATGGGAAAATTAGATTTCTAGGTGAAATAATTTGTGTGATGTTGTAATGCCCACTTCTCTTCGACACTATATGTTGACTATCATTGTTGACTATAGACATGGATGTTATTGTATCATTTTGGTTTAGGATGATGTTAGATGATAGAGATATTTTGATTATTAATGGATTGTGATTCAGAGTATGATTGTGTGAATTCTTATAGAGGGATAAAGAGACATTTTTATATTGATGAGGATGATGTGTTGTTGGCATATAAATATTACTAAAATTTGGAATTATCATCATGTTGACTAGGATTTATCTTTTGAATTAATCTTTTGATCTTGTTGATATTGATAAAAACATAGAATTGAGATGTTGTTGGAATTTTTGACAAATGATAACATTGTTTAGTTGAGATGATGATTTAGCTATATAAGTATGTTTATCGATTGATATGCATATATTTTATCTTTTGATGTTTTTGATGCATCCACGAGGTTGAAGGACATATTGTGTGATTTTAAAGGTGATTATTATCAAAATAATCAAAAGGGGGATTGGAGACCAAGTGCAACAAAATACTAGATGGATACAACAAATGTCACCATGGCAACTGCTATAATATTTTTGTTTTGCTTGTTTTATCTTGTTAGGGGGTCCCCATGGGTGGATGACCTCCAATTGTGACCATGTATTTATGTGTATGTTTCCCTTTTTATTTTATTTATTGTAGAGTATGTGGTTTATTGTGAGGTAATTTATTTAATCATTGTTGATTAATGTGCTTTTATTAAGTAATTAAATCATGTTATTAAGTGATTTGGCAATGTGACAAATAGATTAACTTATTAGACTTTTTTTGTATTTTGGACTATGTGATTTGAAGTTTAATGTATGTGATTTTGAGTGTTGTACACTCTACCTTACCTTGGAATTTCGGATTTGGGCTTAAGGGCCATTTTTGGGGGCTTGTGGGACAAGCTAATCTTGTCTCACACCTATTAATTTCTTATACCAACCCTACCTATGGATTGGAGAGTAAAAAAAAGACCCCATTATGTGTTTTTTAAGACAAAAAGTGACATTAATTACACTTTTCTTACATGGGTTTTTAAATTTTTCCTTAAAGGGTGTGGGTTTGGATTGTGTGTGTAAGAGACTTGTCATTCCTCTCAACCATCAATTTATTGTGCATTGGGGTTGAGGTTTGACTTGTGATATGGAGTAGAGGATAAGTAATGTGGCATCCTACATGGAGCCACCTCACCCTCCTCTTAACTTTTTCTATATATGCAAGTTTAATTTTTTTGTGGGGGAGGGGTTATTTCATTTCTTTTCTACTCCTATATTTTTGGAGTTGCAGGAATTTGGAGTGCTTGTTGAAGTTTTGGAGCTTGTTGGAGTTGGATTGAGCTTGAAGGAGCTTGGAGGGTGATCCATTGATCAAGTTCTACCATGGAAAGGTAGGAACTATAGCCTTGCTTGATTTTTTTTCTCTTATATGTGTATATTTATATGTTATTAAATGTTTTGGTATCCTTGTTGGGTTCTTTGGTAGAATTCCTAAGTATCGTGTAGGCGAAGGCTATGGGGATTTTCTATATAGGGAGACATAAGAGTTTATTTCATGTTTTGGAATGGATTTGGGTTGGGAACCCCACCTTGGATAAGAAATTCCTACATTTCTTACTTGGTTTTTTTGAGGAAAACATAAGAGATTGTAGGGAGGTATAAACGAATGTGGGAGGTATAAGAGAATCATGACAGAGGCATAAGAGTAGTGTAGGAGTTTTTGAGATATAATGTTATGGTTTGAAATGGGCACTAATATTGAGATATAAGTGATCTTGTTATCTCTTGAAAGTGCACCCTATTGAGATATGATTGTATGTGTTCTAAGCTTTCTCTGGAGCTCTCACTTTCATAGATATAATGGAAATTCCTCAGGTCTGTGGTTATACGTAGTATTGAGGTGAGTCTATGGTATCAAGTTCGGTTCCTTTTTTTATGTAGCATGCTAAACTAATGTTTAGGGGTTTTGAGGGTAAAAGATGACTATAACTCAAAAAAATAGGGGTGAAATAAAAAACTTGTTAAGGGATTTGACTGGTACATGCATAATTAATTTGAGAATGGATTTTTTATGCACAAACCAATAGTTTTTAGTAGAATATTAAGGAAAACACTTGTGTATTAAGGGAATGATTCACAACAATACAATAAGATAACATGCACACTAATATTATGGAGAAATTTCTAAATTTGCAGCAAGGTAATATGATTAATCAGGAAATTTGACATTCACAAGAATTAATGAGATATACACACCATTGAAAATAATTGGAAAGGAAAAAATCAATTCTCATTCAAGGGGAAAAACTGGTACAATCTACTTCAAAGCACTCTTATGTCAAAAAGTCCTCCTTGTCCTTTACAATTACACACAATATATAGCAATATTATTTATCCATACCATTTTAAAAATAGGCTAACATTTTTACTTCCCATGGATGATAATTTTACCCCTTTATCATGAATAAATAAAGGAATAAAAATAGACATGCTAATACAATGAGGCATTAATAGCCTTGATTACAAAAATACATTCAGTCAAACTATGGTTGACTGATCTATTTTTAATAAAGTAAGATGAATAATTTAGCTAATAATATCCCTTGATTGTTGTTTAAGTCTCCTCTAATGTGCATGCAATCTCTTTCTTCTAGTGCTTGATGTGACACTTACAATTTGATCCACTTGTAGTGATAAATTTAGCACTCTTTAATTCTTCCCCTTGGATGCACATGTAAAAAATAACCTCTCTGTGTGAGAAAAATAATTATTTTTACTTGCAATACTTTGCAAAAAATAATTCACCCATGTATTCCATCTTGATGGGTACCACCTTTGGTTTTGATGTCAACATCTGTGCACATACTCCATTTTGCATGCTAATAATGACATCTTTATCTTTTGTGAATACATGCAATACTATCTCCTGTAAGTATAATTTATTCAACCTCCAAATTTTCCCACTGTGGGGACCACTTCATCCATCTATAATGGGCACCTCTTTCATTGATTTGATCATATGGTATACATTGGTTTGATATTACTTGTCCCTTTCGGTGATTAATGCCATGGCATACTTTTGGGATCCACCTTTTGCAAATATTAAGAGAATTTAAACCTTGGAAACTTTGGCTAATGTTTTGACCTCTTTTGATCATCATTTCACACCATATATTTTAATCAAACATCAATTATTTGACCTTGGATATCTTGTGGTATATACTATGGATTTTGTCTTTGAATAATTATTGTTGACACTATAGTATTTCATTTGATTAATCGAAACACATGTTGTCGGATCCCTTTTGATGTTATCATTGTATGTAAAATATTTCACATTTTGATTAATCATGGTGTCAACATTTTATTTTTCAAGGAACTATGGTTTTGGACCTTTAATAGGTCAATGCAAATGATTTCTTTGAATGATTAAGGATGGCCCCCTTGCACAATGACTCACACATTTGAATTGTGTCTTTGAAGTTACAAACCTTGAGTTAGCTAGGTTTTCCTATGGTTTGACATGTGCATGATTCTAAACTTCGGCTGAGCTATGAGCCATTGTGGTAGAGTTTGCATTAAATCTCCTATATTGATATCAACCATTAATTAAATTACTTGGAGGTTTTGGACCATCAATTCTCTGAACATTTGAGTTTTTATTAATTGTGGGATTAATTGATCCTGCAACTGATTCATGGCCATTTGATCATGTTATTTTAATTGTCTGAACCATTAATTTGTTAACTCTGTTGACAAGGTAGTTGTTATTGGGTTAGCATTTGGCACCATTGATTGTTGTCTGCGAGATCTCATCCATTGATCCTTAATTCTTGATGAGTTAGGTTGAGTGAAAAGGCTCGTCAATATTATCATTTTTTCATTCTTAGTGCTCTTTTTGAGAAACGAATCCGTGGTCAATTTTTTTCAAGTTGTCATTGATGATCATCTTGAAGCTTTTGAAACTGCAAATACTTGTATGTTTTGTCATTATTTCTCTGGTTCGAGCTCTTGAAAGTTATAATACCTCCACTTTATCGTTTGAGTTTCGATTGAACTACTAAACATGGCATTTTTGGTCTTCTTCTAACAACTGTTACTTCTATTTGATCTCGAAGTTTTATTTTATGGTTATGTGTCCATTATTAAACATGGGTCTCCTTGATTATGTGTTCACCATCAAAGGTGTTTGAAGATTTGAAACTACTTTTACGTTCCATGTTTGTTGCTTACAAAAATCTCTGGTGGTGGTTGTATTACTCATATTTTCTATGGTTAGAGATCACCGTTATTCAGACGAGGATTTCATTATACATTTTATTTGTATCTTCCCTTTTTTTAGTTTTTCTTCATCAAAATCACAGATCTTGAAAGTTAAAATGTGGATATTGGTGTATTATTTGAGTGTTCCTTGTTTATGATTTGGGTATTCTTCAAGTTTCACAAATCTAGGTTCATTTCATATATAGAATTGATCACTTAAATGTGGGCTCCATATTTTGATTCTTTTGTGTTTTCCTTTCTTAGTAGTCACTATGCTCTACATTTTGAGATTTAGACTTTATAATTTAAAACACTATGATTTTCTAATTATTTTGAAGCTCTATTATGATGGTTTTTAATATCTTGGCATACACTTCTTGTCTTGTGGGATAGGCATGCACATTTTGTACTTGGAGATTCTGATTATTCATGTTGATTCCCCTTATGAAAATTTTCTTCTTTTTTTCCATCATTCACATTTGAGTGGATTCTGGTTTTGAGCCTATGTTGGCTATTACTGCATGTATTGATACTAGAAACCTTATCTATCATGAGATGGATTTTTGATTTTGATGTATCATTCATTAGTTAAATCATTTCTAGTTGTTCATGTTCTTCAAAACAATAACATCACAAATGCATCTCTTCTTTGTTTCTGCTACTTGATGAAAACTTCCCATTGATGGTTTTTTGTATACCATGAAACAATATACTTCATTTGTAGCTTCTTTGATGAAAATTTGATAGCCACCACTAGTACTTCCTCTATACATTATCTATGTTGTTTGAGTATTTCTTGCAACTAATTGTATATTTGTTTATGTCTCAGAACTTGACTATGAAAAGTTCATTAACTCCATTTTTTCTTTCTCTATGTTTGGTTATTTGAGATATATGTTTGATGGCTCTGATTTTCAGAAGATATTTGCATATTTTTCCTCCTATTTTTTTTAATAGTGGATGGGTCTTCGTGAATCAAGTATTATTTCTCTATTTTATAAGTTTGTGACTTGTCTTGTGTATTCAAATCATTTGGTACAGTTATTATTCCGAGTTCTCATTCTGTTAAAGCATCACACTTTTCCTTAGCAATGCTATGTTTTGACATTTGTTACTTGTGTCTCTATCTCCAGTCTAAATATTGAATAAAATGCTCTGACTTATCCTTTGCTCATGTTTGATTCTTGTTAATGGCTGCAACTTTTAATACAATCCTTGACATTATTGAATGTATACTTGGAAACCTTTTCCTATTTTTAAAAGTCTGCTCTTAACTCTATTTTGCAATCTTGATGTTGGTTATACTTAGACTTCAGCTATAGTTGGAATTACATTTGAATCTTATGAATTCAACATGAAAGGAAGTTTGTAGTAACCTTACCATGATCACATCTATTCCTTTTTAGACCATTTTGAAGTTGTAGGCACTATGTGATGAGATTTTGAACATTTACATCATTTAATGCTTTCCTCTTGATTCAAACTCTATAGCTTGCTCTATGCAACTGTTAGTGGTGATTCAAACTATGCCTGGAACTAAATGTACCATCTTATTTCAAATATGTGGTATTATTAGTAAAATTTTCATTATTGAGCATGGAAAATTCACATTTTCATGAAGGATCTTGTTGTTATATTCCTTCTAGAATTTAAAATAGTACTCACAACCTATCTTAAAACACTTGTAGTTGATTGATGAGGCTTTTTTCTTGTCTTCTTTGAGTACAACCTATAACACGCTATTTGGGCTTTCTTGTTGTTGCATGTCCATGATTATTTTGATATACATGAAACTATATTTTTAAACTTATCTTTAATAACTAAATATTTTGTACTTGCACTTGTAACTTTTGAAGAGTGTACTTTCCTTGTTTTATGAAATCTGAAACAGGCCTTAGAATTATTTTTACATTTGTAATTTGATTCTAAGATGGAAATGCCATCATGTCCCTTCATAATAGCTTTTGTTCTCATGAATTTGTAATTGACTGATATATCTTTTATTTTCTACACTTATCTTGATCACTTTTTAACTGTTCTTTTGAGCTTATATCTCTCATTCATACCCTTAAATTTTTTTCATTTTTGGTATCTCCTATAACTATCCTCTTCATGGGTTCTTGTAGAGGTTTGTTAACAAAATATGGAAGATACCCTTGCTTATTTTTTTGTGTTTTGATGAAAACTTTTGCTCTAAAATAACTGTTACTTATATCTTTCTTCCTCTCTTGTGTTTTAGTGTCCCAATGACTTTCATTTTTACATATTCTATCTACATTTTCTTTTTCTATAATAGCTCATAAATATGTACCATGTAGATTCCTTCAGTAAATATTTACTTTCTTTACTGAGTAATCATTTTTCAAAATATTTCTTCTCTCTAATCGGCTCCTTCTACCTATACTCGCACACTTATAGAAATTGTTAGAAAACAATTAGGCTTTTGGCATCTCTTATGTTCGATAGTTTTCTTTTCTCTTTCTTTTCTTAAATAATTATTGGAATCATATGTGCTGGTGTAAAATATTTCTCTTCTCAACCATGTATCTATATATGATATACCTTATATTTCTATTTTTTAGAAATCTATCTGCATGTAGTTAGATAGTATAAGGGTATAGATTAAACCCTAAGCTCAAATTTGACGCCTTTTATTTTCATCTTTCAAGTACATTGTGACTACTAGGAGAGCTTGGTAAAACATGGAGATGGAGCTAAAGTGAAGAATATTGTAAGATAACCCAAAGTAATGATGGGTTTCTTCTATAGTATTTTAATTTTAACTTCATGCATATGTACTTCATTATTCAAGAGTTATGAGTTACATCCCATGACTTGTGTGGAAAATATTTGTACTTCTTCATGAGTAAATGACATTTAATTTATGTACTTGAGTTGTATACTTCTTTCTAATTTCAGCTTTATGACATCTATATTGATTGTATAATGAAATAAAAACTCAAACACATAATTAAATGTATTTATATGCAGAAATAAAGAGTTTTGAAATACTTGTAACTTAATTATGAACTCTCTTTATTTTATTACGTAACTCTATTTGTTGTTCCCAAATTCAACATTTCACCTAAATTGTGATTCTCACCATCATCAAGGCAATGCATTAGTCCTTTGGGGCTTTTTGTTTCCTTTCAAGACTAACATATAATGGTAGGCTATGTGAGGTGTTACATTTTGTAACAATACACATACTTGTAAATTACATGTAACTAATCAATTACTGGAACTAAAAAACATAATAAAACTATAATGTTTTCCCTTAGTTAGGTCTAATTCATCACTACCGTCCATTATAATGAAGTTTTGAGTTTCCAAGTTTTCACAAGTGCAAAAATTGTCAATAGACCCCCATAGATCATTTTCCATTGGCTATGCATTTTCATGCCTCGTTTATTTTGTTAGTTTCCTTATTTTGATTGTATCTTGTGTTGAATGTGTTTTTAAATGGTTTTGAAGTTTTGTATTATGATGTGGAAGCTTTGTGATAGTTTCCATGTGTTGGATCCATCCTATATAACATTTTGGTTGGGGCTTGGGGGCCAATCAAGAGGATAACTTCTTCTCCTCATTGGATTAATTGTTGGGTGGAGAGTGTTGCCTCTCCCTCATTTTCGTTGTTGTGATTAAAGTTAAGAGATTGTGGAGCTATTGTTGAAGTTTTGGGACTTGGAGCACTTGTGGAAAACTAAGAAATCCTTATTTTTGAGGAAACCTTTCTTATAATTCCCACTTAGGTGGAAGACTAGTAGTGTTGTATTTAAAAGAAAAATTACATTTTATATTTTCTTTATTAATTTGTAATTCATTATTGGAAAGGAAAGATTTTTTCATTTTATGGAATGAGCTTTTCTCATAAAAAAGTTCATTATCATTGTTGAAGTTGCATTATTGTAAAAATGAAAGGAAGAACATAGAAGTTGTAAAACATTAATAATGTATTCATAGAAAATTTGAATGTGAAATAAAGTTGTTTGTAGTTACTTGATCAGATGGTTGTAGTAGTAATGGAAAGGTGCAATAAATTATAATGAGTTATTTTCTTGAAAATTTGCATTTGGTTGTGGAAAGGTGAAATAATACTACTAGGAATAGATTAAGCTTCATTGCTAATTTTAAACTTGAAAGAAATTTTATTGAAGAAAATAAAAAAATGATCTTGTAGTTATCTTTCTTGTTTCTATTGAATTGGAAAATCTATGCAATTTAGTGATTTAAGTCATGTAATGAATAAATGTTTAAACCTCTAATGCCCACATAGAACACACACAATGATAACACGAAAAAAATAGGGTAATTTTTTTTTACTTGTTTGAAGTTTATACTACACCATAGGTCATCACGATGACTACAACTAACACTCGATAAGCTAGACACAAAAATGGCCACCTAGGCACAAGGGAACATATGACACCCATCACAAACAATTAACTTTCTCTTTCGACAAGACACAACATAAAAGTCCAAGCACAGAAAAAACATACAATTAGGGGCATCCCTTGGTGAAAATATTTTAAGGTTTCTTATATTATTAAAACTTCTTTCAAATATTAACTTATGTTATAGAATATTTATACTATGATTCGCACAAATATTCTTACAAAGTTGGATTCCTTCCTTTTATACTAGAGAACATTTAGCTAAGGATAAGACTTCCTAAATGAGGGTCGTCTTTAATATGACAATTGTTCATTTAATTAGTTTATTTAATAAAGTAGGTATTCATTTCTATAAGGCTATATATCCAATTACAAATTAATGAAATTTATTGGAACCTCCATTACACAAGGGGATGAGCATAAGATCCCATTGAAGTGGATTACCATTTAGGTTTAGATTCATTGTCTTCTTTTTCCAAGGATCCACATTTAACAACAATTAACAATGCTTAAGAGAAGATTACAATGTACCTTGGAAAAGGTTAGAGTAAGAAGGTAAAATTAATTTCATCTTCAAGATCTCATTAGTTATCAACCAATCTTTTAATGAGACTTTAAAATTTATCTAGATTGGGTAAAAGCTTCATTTCGGTTTTCTCTTGATTAAGTTTGTCAAGGAATACAAATGGGGTTCCAAAATAGAAGAATTTCACTTACTAGTTTCTTATTCAATCACCCCTACTTACTAAGATCTAACTATTCCCAAAATCTAAACAATGATATTACTTTTAAAATTAATTAACGTCTCACAATAATGAGGATAAAGTTTAATTCGTAGCTTAAGGTTAGCAAGGGTAGATTCTTTTTACACAAGTAGATAACTCCCTTCTTTTCCACTTAAAGACTCTTGATTTTATCTACAAGATCACAACTTCACTATTATTTTATTTATTTATTTATCTATTTATTCATTTTATTTTATTTTTGATTAAATTTTAAAAGGATTGCTATTCTACAAAAAAAACTAGAATTACACTGATGCCATGACCTAGAAGGGTTACCATACAAAAATTATAACTCGAAAGAAGAGTTTACAATTACTTATTGAGAAAAACTATACACGGGTACAACATTTCTATCCAACATGGAACACAAACCAAAGGTGTCAAAAGATTTGATTGAAATTTGACTGGGGAACAAGAAAGTAACAAAATTGGTCAAGCCACGCTACACAATTTTAAAGATTGCTATAATACCATAAAAAAATACTCATAAAAATGTGGTGATCAAATTATATTCTTCACAATAGTATTTACAAGTTTTTTTACAGCTGGTTAAGACAACCTTTCTTCACAAATACAGAAAACCCAAGGCAATAGGCCCTCCAAACTTCTCTACAAGCACCATTCAAAGATCTACAATACATTAAATAGTTGTACAAGGAACTTCATAAATCAAATTGATGCAAATTCTACAAATCTTTATTTTTTCCTACTCGCAAAAATCCATCTACATATCTAAATAGTATGCTAACATTTAACAATATCATGAAAGCAAACATTATATTTCAAGAAATGGATCGAAGCTCAAACCACCAAATAACTTCTTAACATGAGATTAAAAAAATCACCAATTTGGCCCACTAAGAAGTAAGCCCAAAGATTTCAGTTATGAACAATATCTCAACTAACCAAGGAAAGATCGTAAACCTTAAAGTTAGAAACAAAATTTCATGAGTGTTGGGATTTCAATCATGCAATCCTATAGATTATGTGATTGAAATCTAATACTCAATCAATCCATCTCTAAAATCTTAGAGAAGTCAAAACATACAAGTTATGATCATAGAAACAAAAAAAAGTTTAATTTAACAATCCTTCCAGGAGGGTGGGGGTCATTGGCCTAAAAGGTAGAAAAAACTAAATGAGTGTAAAAATGGAATTCCATCATGTTCTCAAAGGAGTTGAAATATTATATTCAACCCACAAACTATATTTCTCATCAAAAAAGAGACTCCAAAAGGATAATGATTAGAGACATCGGCAACAAAATCTAAAATGGGCACAACCAATAAGCTAAGCTATTTGATATATCAAATTACGGGACATCTGTCAACCTCCTAACTAACAAGTCCATTTAAGAAAATTATCATTAAAACATCCTCCCAAGTTTTATAGAATTATGGGTTCATAAATCCTTCTTAAACAATCTAAAGTTTTGTATAAACAAGAAGTTTACCACCTCCTCCTTGCAATATATTTTAAAGTAACACTTGTTGCCATAATCAAAACACCTCATAAAAATGCATTTAGATGTGTCACCAAAATCCATTATTATAACAACCATCCCCATCATAATCAACAACAAATCTAAATAATAATAAAAGAAAAACACCCCAAAATTCATTACTAATCTCAACAAATTTCAACATAAATTTTATTCGACATATATATATATATATATATATTATATATATATATATATATATATATATACATATACCAACCAAGTATCCATAACAAAGTTAACAATAAAATTATCAAGATATATGTATATGTATATATATGAATAATCCCTTAAATAACCCTTCAACAATATTCTAGTTGGGAGGAGAATAAAAAAGAGCATTGTTTCTCATATTAGATGATGATATCCAAAAACATATACATGGGTCCAAATTCTATAAAATATCCCCAAGGGATTCATAATGAAACATCTTCCATGTAGCATGCATCATAAATGAAGATTGATGAGATAAGAATATACATTTTACGTTAAGAAAGCCTAAGAAGATAAAAGCGTAAAATACTATCCTAGATATTTTAATACCATGAGCAGTGTAATGATGGATTAAATGCCTAAGACACAAGATTCTAGCTTATCAGCTATATGAATGATTTTTTTATTTTCTAGATCAAAGTATAGTTATGTAAGTTATAGAAAGCCTATACACGCATTAACCAAAGAGTCATATATTGAGACAAGTTTACACATTTTCCTCATAACACATGAGAAATTTCTTTTTATTAGAATCCATATAGTACTAAATATTAAATTTGTGAGTCCTTCATAGGTGCATACATATATCAGATGACACCCATAAACACATCATAGAGTTTTATTTAACGCAGAAGCAAACAAAATTGATAGCAAATAAGTAGTACATAGTATACAAGAGAATCTCTAAATTACTGGGTTTACCCAAATCCTCCCAAAATCACATATTATAGTGCTCCCAAAAGGATCCACATAGATATAGAGATACAAACACACAACACCCATACACCACATACACACAGATAATCGAGAAATTAGATAAAAATTACTTGTCCTCAAATTTTTAGTGAAGTAGTAAGGAAATAAAATTTACAACAAATAATACCTTATAGGTCTACTTACATTTCTATCTCATTACATCTAGGATCAACCAAAATTCTAAGAGGCTAAGGATTCATATCATTAGTACCCATTACTAGTTCATCCTAAGGGAAGATGAATACAAGAATGGTAGACCATATAATAGTTCTCACTATCAAAATGTAAATGAGTAAAAAAAGTGGAATCACCTTTTTTTATCTTTTTTATTATTCTTTTCTTTATGAAATCAAATTCATTTAGAACTAGAAGAATTAAGGAAACAATATATGTACCACCAACACGATCAAGGAGACATAAGAAATAAATAAATAACCACAAAACCTAATCAAGACACCATATTAGGAAAGAGAGCAATTCATTTCATGGAATTGTTAAATATAGCAATCATTGCAATGGTTAGACTTATCATACCTGATTTGAGCTTCCCAAAATCACACATCCACCTAGGAATCCTGCAATAGAAACCTTGAGTCTAATTTATTTGTACACGAGCTTGTTGGGTGCCCAAAGCACCACTACAGGATTCCCCCATTGAAGGAAAAGACAAAAAAATAAGGTAACGGGCGTAGAGGATGGCTTAGCACATGTTAAATGCATTGAAAAGAAGATTGACACATTTTATCAAAAACTCAAGTCTACAATTTTCACCCAAAGCAGCTCACATGACTAGGGTCTAAGTTTGGTGTATTCAACCACCAAAATGTCAGAACAAGTCAAAATAAATAGAGATGAAAAGTATGGAGCTAGCTTCCAAGGCATCAAGACCCATCGCACCAGTGCCAAACACACTTGCAAAAAAATTAGAAAGGAAAGAGGCAAGTGGCCATCAACTCCATTCCCCCTTTTGCAAGTTCAAACTACAATTATTTTTTTACAAAAGAAAACAATCGGTGCCCAACAAGTATTTACTTTTGGTTGGTGAAGCCATGTGCTAGGGTCAGGTCATTGCAAGGAGGATGAGGGAGTTGGCAGAATTCAATAAGTTCCACATTAATTCACAGTCCTTCACATTAATATAAATCAGTCCCCTCTAATTTGGCACCTCCCAAAACATCTCCTCCTTATGCAATAACTTACCCAAGACTTTAAGTTAAATATTAATCTAGTTAAACTTTAGCTAAACAATTAGGTACCTTTTAATAAAAATATGCCTGAAATAACTTTTGCAAAGGTTTTGATATTGCAATATAACTTTTAAAAAAATGTCATTACACATTCCATTGATTGAAAGTAAGATTAGCTCACCAAAAGAAAGTTAGAAAACACCCTCGGCAAAAAATAAACACTTACGACAGAATGAGAAGGCAAGATAGAGAGGAAGGATGCTAATTTTTTCTGCAACAAGCTCCAAGTCAACTAACGATCAATGAGAGCACACACAAATGTTCAATGCTTAGCAACAAAGTCAATGAAGCAAGAAATAGAGTAAAAGTCAAATCCCTTCAACTTGAGACTTTAGGAATATAAATTCAAGTTAAGGATAATCATTAAAACACTCTAGTAAAACAAACTTCTGAAAAATTACAAAAATGATGGTTCTTTTTTGAAGAACAAGACCACCTACTTGTGTAGAGTGACAGGTCTACGAATTGCTTGCTTCCCTGGCAAGGTGGTGCATTGTGAATTGTCACCTAGATAGGGTGGTGGTCCCAGGACTTAGTACTCTTTGGGTGGATGTTTCATCACCGATGGTAGAAAAATAAAAATATGACTAGAAAATTTTAAACTTGTTTTATCAAAAATAAAAAAATTAATCCTATAAATTTGAAGAGGAAATCACCAACAAGCCATAAGAACATAAATTCATTGTTTCAAACTTGTAAATCTTTAAATGGGTATCCAAAGGCATTCAATCTCATGGGTTAAAAATTAAGTATGGTTTGGCCCAAATAGAGAACTCAAAATAGAAATAACTAAATAAAAACTCTAATTTAGAGTGGAAACCTCTATAATATTCAAATGGAAGGCATTACAAAACTAAATTTATAAACTAAACTAAGATAAACTAGATTCTAGGGAATTTATTCATGGATTTTTCCTTCCTTGATCTCATTTAGTTTTTCTTAGTTTGAAAAAGGTTGAAAAAGGTTCCATACCTCCACCATTGCCTCGTGACAGCACGTGGCATCACCTGATTTGTCACGGGCTAGCAGGACGACGGGGAAAACTTGGAAAATTTTCCCAAAATTTTTTGGATGCGTTAAGTTAAAAAAGAGGTCCACCCCTCCACCATCACCTCATGGTGCCACATGGCAGCCTATGATTTCTCGGGGTGGAGGGGTGGCAGAGAAAATGTTGAAAATTTTCCCAAAATTTTTCCTAAGTGTCTTAAGGGAAAAATTCGGGCCACGGGACCACCATGAAAATTTTTCTCAAAATTTTCCCTGCCAAGGAAGGAAAACTTTAGAGAGCCATAACATTTGATAGAGAACTTAATTTTCAAAAAAATTGACTTTCTGGAAAGCTCTTGACATCATATTTGCACAAGAATCCTTAATTTTAGATTTTGATAAAGTTTAATGGGTCAATTTTAAGAAAAATGCCTACAGGATTTTTAAAAGAAAACTGGTAAATTTTAACTTATAAATTTTGTTCAATTTGATCTTCTCCTTCACTCAACTTGCCTAACAGAAATGTAGGATTGTTCTAAGAATAATTTAGGATACATTTGGAAGGTAATTTTTCTTGATTGATTTCCAATTCAATTTTTTACAACTTCTGATAGAAAAAAGACTATGAAAGGTTGGGGCCAGATTTTGCAATGTTTTGAAGGATTTTTCCTTAAGAGTTTTAGCCCAATTGAGTTCATTGATATCATAGCATGCTAGATTTTAATGTTTCAATATTTTTATTGTTTGTAGGTTCGAACTGTGCATTTTAGATAAATTATTTGCCAGTTTTAAATTTTAAAACAAAGATCATATTAAAAGGGTCTATCTAACTTTTTCATCATTCAAGTATGGAAGTTCATTCTAATCCTATTCAAATCCATTTAGTTGATTCAACAAACCATTTAATGGCTAAAATGTAAAGTTTGGTTTCCAATTTTGTCATATTTTCAAAAGAACAAGGTAATACAATTCCTTCATACGTATTCCTTTCTTTCAACCAGAGATTTCAATAACATTTAAATATCATATTTCAATCCAATAATGAAAATGAAGAAAGTATTGCAATCCTTTATTGATTTAAAATACAACTTAACATCTCTCAATTTCTTGAATGCAAATAACTGATTTCAATTTCTTCCTTTCAAATGAATATAATATAATTTATATATATCTTTCACATTCTTTCAAACTAAAAAGATTTTATCTATTTTTTATTTCACTTTACAAGTTTCATAATCCATACAACATCTTTCAATTTAAAAAAATTTACAAATTCATCCACTTGAAAGTGGGAAGGGTTACAATGAGATTTCATTTCAAATGGAATTGTCAAATTGTCTTTCTCCTCTATTCCATAAAAGCAACATGAATTTCTCCTTTTGGATCACAACAAAGGCAGGGGAAAGCAACACTCTCCACCCAACCAAGACATCCAATGAAAGGAGAAGCCATCCTTCTTCATTGGCCCCAAGCCCCAACCACAATGTAATAAGAAATGTATTTCAACTCATGGAAACAATAGGATTCCACATCACAAAGTAATCTTTCAACATGCACATTTCAAATTAAAAACACAGTCCAAAAAAACAACAATTTTGCAACCACATGAAAGACATCACACAAAACTTAGGTTTCACCATACAAGCCAAAGGAGTAAAAACTATAGGGTAAGTTACTTATGTCTCAAAATAGGAATTGGGTATCCACATGTAGCAAACCACCAAAATAAATCATCTCACATATCCTTATGCCCCCACAATCCCTCCTTATGCCCCCAATTTTTCTTATGCCCCCCACAAAGTAAGAAATGCAAGCTATTTCTTTTCCATGGTGGATCCGAATCCCAACTCCCTCCACAAGAATTCTAATTCCAATGACATTCCCTTATGCCCCCCACATGGATTCCCCATAGCCTTCTCCTACACCATACCTAGGAAGTCTACCCAAATAGCCCACACACATGCTAACACATTCACACAATAACATGTACATTTAAAAATAAAAAGAGTATTTCAAGAGCCAAGCTCTTACCTATCCATGATGGAGTTGTCTAAGTTCAAAAAAAAAATCTCTAATCCAATGCAATCAATCCAAACAACCAAGCACAACATGTAACAGTCTTCCCAAAAGTTCCTCCAAAGCAAGAGCTTCAATTAACAAGAAAATTCACCCCAAGGAATCATTCCCAAAAGTTCAACAACCCAAAACAAAGGAAGGAATTCTAATTTTATAGAATATGGAAGAGAAGATGATGAGGTGGATCCATGTAGGATGCCACATCACACATCCTCAACTCCAACACAAAATTCAAATACATTCTCCAATGCACAATAAAGATATGGGTGAATAATATGAAAATAAAGTTACACACTCAAATCAAACCCACACCACAAGGGACTGAATTTATTAAAATGTAAGAAGAGTGCAATTAAAAATTACAATTTTCTTCCCAAAATGCATTATGAAAGTCTAAATTTAACCCTTCAACCATTGGTATTGTTGGTAAATAAATTTAAGAGGTATGGGAAAAGTTTTACTTGTCCCACAAGCCTCAAAAAATAGACTCCAAGGAAAAATTCAAATTTATAAGTAGGTGGAGTGTTTCATACTCCAAAATCTGACTTAAAAACTCTTACATATACTTACACATCACTTACCACATTTAATACAAAATCCAAAAACTTCTATGATTACTTTCTTATATCCCAAATTTGATTAATTTATTTATTTTCACAATATGATTACTCACATTAATTCTCCATAATTAAAAGAATAAAGAAAGGGGCAAAGCACCACAAAATAAACACATGCAAACATAATAAAAAGGAACCACATTAATAAAATAAACTTAACCCCTTGGTCACATTCAAAGGTAATTTCCCCCATGTGAATCCCTAACAAAACAACACACACACACACAACATGTTGCCATGGTGACCTTGTTGAATTCATATAGAATTCTAATGTGGTTGGTCTCAATCCCTCAATGTTTTTGTGATATTTTAACATGCAAAACAAAATATCTCCTTCGGCACCATGGCCATATCGAACATCCAACATGATATAAATAAAATCATAAAATCATCTATACATATGAATCACAACAACATCAAGGGAATCAACATTATCACTTACAATTTATATCAACAACTATATCATCATCATATAATATCCATTTTGTAGGTCTACTCACAATATCTAAAAATCACATGTTTTAACAACATTCATAATATATCCATGTCAAATAGTACATTATCATCCATATATGTAGTGTCTCTAATAATCATCATACATCATAACTAAATCAATATCAACAATAATCCATGGTTCAACATCTAACATCATACTAAATAAAAACCATAATAATGTCCATAATGTAATCAACAATATCAAGATTAGTATCAAAGGTGTGTAAGGGAAGTGGGCACTATATCCCCTTCCTTTAGACTTGACTTCCTCTTAGAAGTCATTGAAAAAAATTAGGAAATTGAACTCGTAATGAAGTAGCATCCTCCCATGTAGTTGTAGTCTCTTCATATCTGTCCCACCACACCGAACCTAATCAGCCTCTCTACCTTGAAGGCCCACCATCACCTACCCCTTATCCTATACCTATAATGATGTCCAATCCAGCACATGAGAAGGATCTACAATATATCCCTAAGAACTGAAACATGAAACACATCATGTATGCGAGATAAGCTAGGTGGCAAAGACTAGACAATAGGCCAAAGGCTCGATACGCTCCAAGATCTCAAAAGGACCAATGAATCTAGGAGGTAGCTTAGAACCTTTTCCATAACAAATAGGGATATTATGTGGCCTAACATGAAGGAAAAAATTCATTCCCACATTAAAACTACGGTCATTCCTATGTTGATCTTCATACTTCTTTTGCCTGTCCTGTGCCTCCTACAGGTCTCTACCGATCAACACCACTTGCTACTCCATGTCCTGTAGAAGAGCTGGTCCAAGAGATACTCTATCCTCTATCCTATCCCATCTAAGAGGTGTCCTCCACTCCCTACCGTACAAATCCTAGAAAGGAGCCATGCCTATAGAACTTTGAAAACTATTATGTAGGCAAACTCCACTAAGTACAGTACTCCCATCTAGACTAATGATCCATCACATAAATCCTATGCATTTCCTCTAAAATATGATTCACCCTCTATGTGTGTCCATCTGTCACGGGGTAATATGTTGTGCTGAATTTGATTCTCATTACGAGGGCATACTTCATGGTAGTATAGAAATGTGAAGTATAAAAAGGATTGCGGTCACAAATAATATTTCATAGAATCTGTGCAACCTAACAATCTCATCCAAATATATATGTGCTACTATTGTATTTGTATAAGTGGTCTTCACTAGAGAAAAATGAGCCACTTTTGTGAATTTATCATCCATGACCATGATGGCATCATGGTGATATTTTGACATCGGTAGCCCAAAAATGAAGTCCATGAAAATGGTGTCCCACTTTCATTACGGTATAAAGCATGAGGAAAAAGAAGGCTAGCTGGATGCTAATGTTTACCTTTCACTTTCTCGGCACACCAAACATTGTGAAATGAATCGAGGCACGTCTCGATGAAGTCCTCTCCAATGATATAACTATCTCAAGGTGGTGTGCATCTTCTTCACCTCGAGATGGGTTGAATAGGGTGCATGATGTGCCTCTATCAAGATGTCCCGCCTATAGCCTCCATATCTAGGAACATAAATCCAACCTCGTGCCCGAGAATACCATCTTCCTCTAAATAAAAACCATAAAAATTCCCCTCAACGGGTCTCGAGACTCAATCTCTACTCAAACCGCAATGTAGAAGATGTCAAGAGGAAGCTATGAAGAATCGATCCGCAAATCTATGATCACCGATGTGTCCATAGCGATATGTCTCTATCTGCCGAGAGCATCTACCACCACATTCTCCTTCCCTTTCACATGCTCTGTCTCCATATCATACTCACAAAGAAACTCCATCCAATGTCTTTGAAGAGTGTTGAGATTCGTATGCGTGAAGAGGTGGCGAAGACTCGAAGTGATCTATCCCGAGTGTGAATCTTTGACCAAGCAAAAAGTGCCTCCATCGAATTAAAGGATGCACAATCGCCGCAAGCTCAAGATCATGAGTTAGATAATTAAGCTTGTTATCTTTGAGTTTGCGAGACTCAAAAGCCGAGTACTCTACCCTCCTACATCAACACACCTCCAAGCCCTGCTAAAGAAGCATCTGTGTAAATGAAAAACTCACCTGTGGATCCGACACTACGAGAATAGGTGTTGTAGAGAGGCAATCATTTAGTGTTCGAAGACTTACTCACATTTTTCTCGATTAAAGAAACTTCTTCCCTTTCCTCTCGAAGGGAAGTGATGGTGTGTGCAATCCGAGATAAATCCTGAACAAATCTCTAGTAGTACCCTACTAATCCCATGAAGCTATGTACCTCGGTCATACTAGTGGGTGTTGGCCAATCCATAATGGCTCTAATATTCAAAGGATCAACGATGATACCTTCCCTAGAAATGATATGGCCCGAATACTCGTACTCTTTCTGAAATAAAACACTCTTCTCCATGTTCCCGTAAAGTGCTTTGCTCACGAAGACACCTGAAGAACTCGGCGAAGGTTCCCGTGATCCTCACTCAAACGTTAGTAAATCAAAATGTCATTAATGAATATGAGCATGAAGTGATTTAATAAGGTTCTGAATACCCCATTCATCAAACTTATAAATCTTTGGGGGCATTAGTAAAACCAAAAGGCACCACTTTGTGAACTCATAGTGCCCATATCTTGTTTAAAAGTGGTCGTATGAATATCCATCTCCATAATGCTCAACTAATGATAGCCTAACTTTAGATCATTCTTAGAGAAAATTTTGGCTCCCTTCATCTGATCAAACAAGTCATCAATACATGGAAGGGGATAATGATTCTTTATCATTACCTTATTCATCTGGGAGTAATCAATACACAACCACAAGGACCCATCCTTTTTCTTCACAAAAATCACTAGTGTACCCCAAGGGGATACACTAGGACGGATGAGGGCTTTCTCCGAAGGCCCTCTAGCTGCAACTTGAGCTCATAGAGATCTGGGGTGGTCATCTAATATGGTACTTGTGAGATAGGCTCTTCTCCAGAACCGAGATCTATATGAAAATTTATCTCATGTGGTGGTGGTAACCCCGGTAGCTCCCCTAGAAAGACATTTGTAAAATCTCTCAAAATGGGGTGATCATCTAGTGATGGTCCATTAGACTCATCCTCTTATCTCATCACTAATTGTAATTGCATACATTTGACAACCCCATCACACACACCGCTTAAGCTGCATAGCAGAGATGGTGTGAATAGAAATGGGTCTCCTAACCCCCGAAATCGCGGACTCCACTCCTAGATCATCTTCACAAGATATAGTCTTATGGTAACAATCCATACCAGCCCTATGTGTAGATAACTAATCCATAACCAAAATGACTCCATACGAGCCCAAAGGAAGGATACAAAGATCTGAGGTAGTGGTGAAAGGTCCTAAACCCACTAAACACTCCTTAACTAAAGAGTCTATAGAGATCTTGGATCCAGGAAGCCATCTCAATATCCCAACTACGACCCTATCTAACC
This sequence comes from Taxus wallichiana var. yunnanensis, assembly GCA_018340775.1. Classification (NCBI taxonomy): domain Eukaryota; kingdom Viridiplantae; phylum Streptophyta; class Pinopsida; order Cupressales; family Taxaceae; genus Taxus; species Taxus wallichiana. The sequence continues at coordinate 787,375,775 of CM031244.1, read as the reverse complement.
GCCACCAACCTATATCACTCTACTAAAGATGGTGTAATGAAAGAATCAGAAGAACCAGAATCAAACAATATAGAGGTAGGAATACCCCCAATGCTACCTACGGTCTTAATAACCGTACTTTGATGCTCATCCTGGTGGTTCTCAACCGTTGCATAAATCTTGTGGCTACGTCCCATGTCACCAATAGTTGGCTATGAGATATGTTTCTTACCCTTGTTATTAGGGTTCTATGGGTAGTCTCTCCAAAAATTTCTAGTAACTCCACAACCAAAACAACCACCTAATCCTCCCCAATGAGTAGCACCTCTAGTAGGTGCTCTAGAAGTCTATGTTTTGGATCCCGATTATCCAACGGTAGTTTGCTACAGCCTCTGCAGTGAGGTCCCGCTGACTGAGCTCTAGGTCCACCTTATGTCTTGATGGGACCCCTAGGAGGAGGTCCCATACTCTGACCTCTCTGTGCATCAACTCTTTGTGGAGGTCTATGAGGTCGGCGGACTGCTTGTTGTTCTTTACTTCTTCGGGGTCTAAATGATGATTGTGAAGAACTCTAGCCACCACAAGGAGGAGAAAATGACCCCCTCAATCTACTATCTCGCATTTGTTGTATGCATCTCTACACTCGGTCTCTAGCTTGCTGGGTCTTTCCCTGAGTCTCCTCTACTATATAGGCCTTCTCGACGGCCTCAGCTAATGTCTCTAGTCAATAGATCTGAACCGCACCTCCGATGACTAGATTCAGCCCCAGATGAACCTCGTGGATCCGCACTTACTCATCTTGCATGTACTCAACATACTTGGAGTAGATTCAAAACCTACTCTCATACTGCCGTGAAAGAGATGCTGTCGAAGGTCATAGAACTCATTGATCCTCTGTTGTATGAATCTCAATGAAAAATATCTACTCCTAAACCTCTCCTCAAACATTTCATGCAGTCACCTGTCTCGAGAATCTACATGGAGATTTTCTCCTCTTTCCTCGACCATATTGTTGATCCATCCCTCAAGATATGGATCAAAACACGATCTTTCATGTTCTTTAGAGCAAGGAAAAATCTTGAAGTAACCACTCAAGCTCACTAGCTGTGCCTCCGCCTTTTGAAATCCACCCATGTCATTAGAATAATGTGAGGTTTGAAGCTTTAGTATCTCCATAATGTGTTCGTAGCTGTGTTCGATGGATGGCTTATAGGTCTCTCTGCATGCCCATCCCTAAGCCTAGTGGCTCCGAGACCTCTCTCTATGCTCAAACTCGGTCACCTTGTCTCCTATGTGGTGAATCTACCTGGCTAACTCTATCTCTGGGAGTTCTCTCCTCCATGCTCCTCACTAGGTCAAGGAGATACCTAAACCTCAATGGAAATTTCCTATCATGTTTGGCTGCACATCCTCATACCATTCCTCTGCGCATAGAGCGGCATTAACATCCTGAAGAGTCTATAAAATATGGGGTAGGATGGCTGCTACAACATGATCTGGTGGTGGTAAGTCTAGGTCTATGTGAAAATACCCCTCATCCCATCTACGCCTCCTGCATAGACCAAGGTGAGAGTTAGTCCATCTTTCTAAGTTTTATTTAGTTTCTATGTTTACTAAAATATGCAATTTCTAACTAATTTGTGTTCTAGATTTAAAAGTGTGCTAAGTTTTAAATCGCATGTCTCAAGTTTCTTGTGTGCATAATGGTCCAAGATTTTGAACCACCGATTTGATATCAAGTGTAATTCCCACTAAACAACCCACTGATACCTAAGACACAACCTAGGTTTCATTAGGAAAAAATATGGAATATTTTTTTTTTTCAAGAGTCTACAACCATGTTACAAGACAGAGCTGTCACTAACAAGCACCAAAACAATTCTAATCCACTAAAACATACTTTTATTTTATTAATAATAATTAGAGGTCACAAGGTCCAAAATTTAGGGTTAAAAGTTTGAATTAGGTTAGAGAGGAAAAATTCCTCTCCATACCCATTCTTTAACAGACTTAAAGTTTCAACATCATTTTTCTCATACTTAACATATTAATTTTATTTCTAAATTAATCCAATTAGATAGGAAATTTTTTCACCTTTCCAATGATATAAAAAGTCCTCCTAAGTCCCCATAAAACTCAAGTTAAGTTATAGACCGTGAGACTTGGGAGGAAAGTTTTCCCAAGGGCGAACTGCGGGCCTAGGGAAGAAAATTTTCCCTTACATGGGTCAACGGAGTGAGGAAGAGTTTTAGCACTTTTCCCCCTCTTTGGCACAAAAGTTCAATTTTCCTCCACACACCAGCGAGCCCGAAGAGGACACGTGTCAGCTTATAAAAGCTCGAGGCGGAAAGTCAAGCCATCGGAGCGATTTAAGGCATTAAGCCTTTTGGGTCGCAAAATGCTAAGGGATCAAATTGATCCGTGCCTCCGCCGATGCCCAAGGTGCCATGTGTCAAGATATGAATGGCATGGGAAAACGGACATGCGGGGACACATCAGAATTTTAGGCTTTTAGGTTTGGAAATGCTAGGGGTAAAACTTCCTGTGCACCTCTACCTGTCCCAGATGATGCCACATGCCATTACCCTATTGGCCGCGGGCCAGCAGGAGGTGGAGGAAACTAAGAAAATTTTCCCAAGAAAATTTTAAAATCTCTAAGGTTGAAAAAGCTTTCGCACCTCTTCCGTTGCCTCGTGACGCCACATGGCATCACCTGATTGGTCGCATGGTCGGTAAGCAATGCGGGGAAAACTTGGAAAATTTTCCCAAAATTTCCAGATGTGCTAAGTTAAAAATAGGTCTACCCTCTCGCCAACACCTTTTGGTGCCATATGGAAGCCTCTCGATTGGTCGGACCGGCGGGGCGATGGAAAAAATGTTGAAAATTTTTCTAGAAATTTTTGTTGTCTTAACGGAAAATTTTGGGTCGTGGCCCGCCAAGGAAGGAAAACTTCAAAGGGAAATAAATTTTGATAGAGAATTATTTTTGGGAAAATGAGGACTTTCTGGAAATTTCTTGACATCCTCTTTGCACAAAGATCATTAATTTTATATTTTGCTAAAGTTTAAGGGGTAAATTTTAAGAAAACGGCCTTTAGGGTTTTAAAACCAAACTGGTAAATTTTAAATTTTAAATTTTGTTCAATTTAATCTTCTCCTTCCCTCAACATGCCAAATAGACATGGAGGATTGTTCTAATAAGAATTTACAATACATTTGGAAGGTAATTTTGATTGATTGATTTCCAATTTGAATTTTTACAACTTCTGATAGCAAAAAGACTATGAAAGGTTTGGGCCCGATTTTGTAATGTTTTGAAGGATTTTTCTTAAGTTTTTAGCCCAATTGAGTTCATTGATATCATAGCATGCTATATTTTAATGTTTCAATGTTTATTATTGTTTGTAGGTTTGAATCTGTGCATTTTAGATAAATTATTTGCTAGTTTTAAATTTTACAACAATTAAAAGAGATATTAAAAGGGTCTATATAAATTTTTCATCATTCAAGTATGGAAGTTATTTCTAATTCTCTTCAAATCCATTTATTTGATGCAACAAACCATTTAATGGCTAAAATGTAAAGTCTAGTTTCCAATTTTGTCATATTTTCAAAAGAACAAGGTAATATAGTTCCTTCATACGTATTCCTTTCTTTCAACCAAAGATTTCAATAACATTTAAAGATCATATTTCAATACAACAATGCAAATAAAGAAAGGTATTGCAATCCTTTATTGATTTAAAATACAACTTTAAATCTCTCAATTTGTTGAATGCAAATACATGATTTTAATTTCTTCCTTTCAAATGAATAGAATATAGTTTATATATATCACATTCTTTCAAAGAAAAACATAATCTATCTATTTTTCATTTCACTTTACAAGTTACATAATCCATACAACATCTTTCCATTTCAAAACATTTACAAATTCATCCACTTCAAAGTGGGAAGGGTTATAATGAGATTTCATTTCACATGGAACTGTCAAACTGTCTTTCTCCTCTATTTCTAGAACAAGCAACATGAATTTCTCCTTTTGGATCACAAAAAGGGTAGGGGAAATGAAATTCTCTCCACCCAACCAAGACATCCAATAAAAGGATAATCCATCCTTCTTCATTGGCCCCAAGCCCCAACCATAATGCAATAAGAAATGTATTTCAACTTATGGAAACAATAGGCTTCCACATCACAAAGCAATCTTTCAACATGCACATTTCAAATTAAAAACACAGTCCAAACAAAACAACAGTTTTTTGAAACCACATGAAATACATCACACAAAAATCATGCTTCACCATGCAAGCCAAAGGAGCAAGAACTATGGGGGAAGCTACTTATGTCTCCCAATGGGAATTGGGTATCCACTTATACCAAACCACCAAAATAAATCATCTCACATATCTTTATGCCTCCCACAATCCCTCCTTATGCCCACCACAAATTTTCTTATGCCCCCCACAAAGTAAGAAATGTAAGCTATTTATTTTCCATGGTGGATCCCAATCCCAACTCCTCCACAAGAATTTTGATGCCACTGGCATTCCCTTATGCCCCCACATGGATTCCCCATAGCCTTCTCCTACACCTTACCTAGGCAGTCTACCCAAACAACCCACACACATGCTAACACATTCACACAATAACATGTAAATTTAAAAAGAAAAAGAGTATTGCAAGAGCCAAGCTATTACCTCTCCATGATGGAGTTGTCTAAGTTCTAAAAATCTATCTCTAATCCAATGCAATCAATCCAAACAGCCAAGCACAACATGTAACAATCTTCCCAAAAGTTCCTCCAAAGCAATAGCTTCAATCAACAAGAAAATTATCCCCAAGGAATCAATCCCAAAAGATCAACAACCCAAAACAAAGCAAGGAGTTTTAATTTTATAGAAGAGGGAAGAGAAGAGGATGAGGTGGATCCATGTAGGATGCCACATCACACATCCTCAACTCCAACACAAAAATCAAATTCATTCTCCAATGCACAATAAATAGGTGGGTGAATAATATGACAATAAACTTACACACTCAAATCCAACCCACCCCAAGGGACTGAATTTAATAAAATGTAAGAAGAGTGCAATTAAAACTTTTACAATTTTTCTTCCCAAAATGCATTATAAAAGTCTAAATTTAACCCTCCAACCATTGGTATGGTTGGTAAATAAATTTAAGAGGTATGGGTTATGTTTTACTTATCCCACAAGCCTCCAAAAATAGCCTCAAGGAAAAATTCGAATTTCCAAGTAGGTGGAGTGTTTCATACTCCAAAATCTGACTTACTCAACTCTTACACATACATACACATCACTTACCACATTTAATAAAAACCAACAAACTTCTATGATTACTTTCTTATATCCCAAATTTGATTAATTTATTTATTTTAACAATATGATTACTCACATTAATTCTCCACAATTAAAAGAATAAAGAAAGGGTTAAAAGTAGCACCAGAAAATAAACACATGCAAACATAATAAAAAGGAACCACATTAATAAAATACACTTAACCCTTTGGTCACATTCAAAGGTAATTTTCCCCATGAATCCCTAACAAAAACAACACACACACACAAAACATGTTGCCATGGTAACCTTGTTGAATTCATATAGAATTCTAATGCGGTTGGTCTCAATCCCTCAATGTTTATTGTGATATTTTATGTTGTAAAACACAAATATCTCCTTCAACATCGTGGCCATATCAGAACATCCAACAAGATATAAATAAAATCATAAAATCATCTATACATATGAATGACAACAACATCAAGGCAATCAAAATTATCACTTACAATTTATATCAACTATATCATCATCATATAATGTCCATTTTCTAGGTCTACTCACAATATCTAAAAATCACATGTTTTAACAACATTCATAATATATCCATGTCAAATAGTATATTATCATCCATATATGTAGTGTCTCTAATAATCATCATACATCATAACTAAATCAAGATCAACAATAATCCATGGTCCAACATCTAACATCATACTAAATCCAAACCATAATAATGTCCTTAATGTAATCAATAGATCAAGATCGTATCAAAAGGTGTCAAAGGGAAGTGGGCACTACAATTAAAAACAAAAAAAAATTGTCATAACTTTCCATATAATTATATAAGGATTAATCGGCTTTAGATTGTCGAAATTGTGGGCATTATACATTTGACAGGTCCTTATTGTATATTCTTTGACTCTTTGACTTTAATGCACATTAATTATTTGGCCAAACATTTACATTAATTTTTCTCTTCTTTAGGTGAATTTTTTTGTTAATGATTATTTTTGACTCCACTTTTAACAATCGATATTTTACTCATCTTACGAGATCACTCTTTCTAATTCTATACGTGTTTTTAATCATTTAATACTAGTTTAATTATAATTATAGGCATAATATACCTTTTAGCTATAGGATATTATCAAAGAGTAGGTGTTAGTGTAGGTTATTATTTATCATTTTATTTATTTATTACAATAATTTTTACACTTGTGTTATCCCTACAATTGTTGGGTTAGCTTACTTGGGTGTACTAGTTGTGTGGAGTTAGCTTACTAGTTTTGTTGAGTTAGCTTCTCAATTATGTGGAATTAGTTTACTAGTCTTGTGAAGTTAACTTAAATACTAGTATCGGTTAGTGGGAGTTCTTCACCACTAATTTAGGTAGTAGTTACATTTCTCTCCTCCTATATGTATAACTTTTTATTGAGTAATTCAAATCATTGTATTGTAATGTATTGAGCCTTATGGATTATGATGAATTTCCATATATGGTATTTTAGTTCTTCAGTTTTGAAAATCTAATGTGGTGTGTTATTATCATCTGAGATCACGGCTTGGAACAATCTTCTTATCATTCCTTTACGAGAAAAAAATTGATTCTATTTTTTTTACAAAGAATGCTCGAACATATATATATATAAAAATTGATTATATTTTTTTATTCATAAATAAGAATGATAAAATTAAACATAACATATAATGTTCATATAATGAGAAATGTTTATATACCTCTATTAGATCTTTAGATAATTTCATTTTTAATATTAGAGTTTATTAAAAATACATTTAAATTAATTTAAAATTGAATTTAATAATATATTCAATCATCAATCATATCTTAATGATGGTTTATATATATATATATATATATGCCTATTCATAAATATTTTTAGATATGTGATAATAAAATTAAATATTAAATCCACGTGTTTATGTTTTGAATTTGTGTGTATCTAGGGATGTAGGTATTTGTAATTATTTAATTGATAGTTACTTCAGTTCAGTTTCTTTTGAAGATATTTATGTGTGGGCGGTTAGAGATGGGTATTTGAAAATGCCTATTTCCTACTACTAAATTTTGAGGAACAAAAGTATTTTGGGTGGAGTCCTAGAAGTAAAAATTAAGGAATCAATGGGTTTCCCCAAATATATTTTTTTAGAAAGACAAATTCTACTTGGCTAATTAATTTTTAGGGAGGAAAATCCTAACATTGCCGTATATATTTTTACTTTAATTTTAAGATAAGGAATCATAACTCCACTTTTCTAATTAATTGTATTTATCTTTTTGGAGAGCCAACATAGTTCATATAACGAGTTTGCATGTAATCTATTCATGTTGAGTTAATAAAAACCTTATATATTCCACAAGATATTTCTTAAAACAAAAATTAAAGAAAAAAGCATATTCTTCCAATCAACCACCTTGGATTGAGATTTTATTACTATGTATGTAATAAAATGATTTCTAAAGAAACAATCAATTGTGTTACATTGTTTCCCAAAATCTAGTATCATTCACATTATGAAAAAACTAACGAACAATTTATCTGAACATTTCTTATTTTGTCTCTTCTTGCATGCTTAGTATTCTTTATATTTATTTGATATTCGACTTTCTAGTTATTTTATATTTTGAATTAAAACAACCAACAAACATGACAAAATACAATAACGTGTAGTATTTCGCTTTGTTCATTAATTAGCTATAAGTAGTTAAGAAGGGGAACGTGTTTATGTTTAGAATTTGTGTGTATTTAGGGATGATAGTTGTATCAGCTCTTCTTGTTCATCAAATAACCCTCCGGAAGTCATATTTGTAATTATTTAATTGATAGTTACTTCATCATAAAAATAATAATACATTATAATATATAAAGACTACACATAAGGATGTATAGCTTCTTCAATTGACCATTACTAAAATTATATTTATGTTAAGTTTTGTATCTTCTATTATACAATGCAAATTGAATGATTTTTGGTTAATGCCTTGTCTAGAGATGAGATTTGTATTTGAAAATTCCTATTTACACATATAATTGGAAATTATTATTATATGACTAATCAAAAATATTAGTTTAATATTACGCGGTTCATTCTTATTCAACAACTATATATATATAGAGACATATCTATCATGGTTATGATAACTCAATAATATTAATAAAATAGCGAAATATTTTAAATGATTTGAACAATTGCCTCACTTTCATCAATGCCCTCATTATTGGGGATCCTTTATTCCATGATTTTTTTAATGGGATTTAAATATAGATTTGGTTGAGAAACCCATCTTTCTCTTATATGAATCTAATTGACATAAATTTCTTTCATATTGTTCTCTTATCTAGTTTTTGCAAGCATTGCAGCAATTTAAATATTATTTGTGACAATCAACGCTTTGTGTATCAACGCATAAATTTATGTAGACACGATTTAAGGGTGATTGAGTGGTCTTGATTTTTAACTTTATATAAGATTTGTGAAGCTAAAGTCCTAACAAACGATGTTGGTTTCTCTTATGGTAAACCAAATCTATATTTAACTCCCATTAAAAAATCATGGAATAAAGGCCTTTAATGAGGGCCTGATTCAATAAGTGGTTTTCCTCGCTTGGCTATTTTATTAATGTTTTATTATTGAGTTTCTAATAAGGGACAAACTTAATTCTTACATAGATATAATTATATATTAATATTAATATTAAACTAATATTTTATTAGATCATATAATAAGATTAGTAGTTCACATCACATGATAGAGTTAGGGTTTCAAATTGAACTTAACCTTATATATCTAAAATCTTATATATTTTTAGTTTATTCTTATTTATATGTTATAATTTAGTTTTTCTAAACAATTAAATCCATTTTAAATTGAGGGGTTTGAATGAACAATGTCAAATATTAATGAATTTTACAACAAAAAAAAAATTATTCTCATTATTTTTGATACATGCACTTTATATAATGAAATGTTATTTATTCAATCAATTTACATGGTACAATATATTTTTTCTTAAATTACAAAAATTAAAGAAAAAAAGCATATTCTTCCAATACAACCACCTCATACTTCTAGAAAATTAACTCTCTTTTTTTCAATACTACCAATATCTACTTATTGCATTGTTCCCTTCAATTATTATGTTTGGTAATGAAAGCAACAAAAAACTAGCTATGTATGTAATAAAAAACGATTTCTAAAGAAACAATCTTTTTCTTTCTCCATGTGTTAAACTGAATTCAAGAACATCCCATTGTTGAAAGCTTAAATATTCCCAAATTTTTGGAGGAATCCTTATTTTATACATTATGAATCCTTTCAATTTCAAACAAAATTTACTTTTGTGTGCATGTTAACCTTTCTTATTTTATTTCATTATGTATAAATAAAATCCTCAATACAATGGTCCGATTCACTATTAAAAAAACTAACATTTCACCTTGCTTCCCAAATTTATGAATGTACTATCATTCTCAAGAGATATCAAACACTTAACCTAAAAGTTCTTTCCACTAAAAATATATACAAACATTTCTTATGTGTTTGTCATAACTTTATTGTTTACAAACACATTTTGTGTGATTGTCATAACTTTGTTGTTTACAAACATGTTTTGTGTGATTGTCAGAATTTTCTTGTTACTGTTGAGTAGTTGTTAATACATTCCATACACATACTCTTTACGTGAGACCCATTTTTGAAGTGTAATGGAAACGGAAAATAATGTCTTTTCCAAATTATTTTTAAAAGATTATATATTATTTATGATGTTAAGAATCATTCTCTTTATTTTTTATTTTGAATATTTAACTGTTTCAAGTACGTAAGCTTTGGATTTGTAACCTTCACAAATAATATATACAAACTAGTTCAAAAATTTGGAACATTCCATAAATAGACATGTTAAATTTATGAGCTTGACGCAATTAAATATTAAAAACTTAAAACTCCCCTTAAAATTAATTTTTTGAATGTGTAAGCTTGAAAAAATGGTTTCTGGACATCCCATTAAACAACACAGGGTACAAATAATTAGATTGGATTTTATTGAAGTATTTTTTCAGTTTATTCAATATTTAATGTATTCTTTTATATTATTTTGTTAGTTTTTATTTCATCTCTTTGCAACATTTAATTTATTATCTTATATTCTTCCCTATTTATTAATTTATTCTTCTTGGGAAACCTCTTGTCTCTCTATATTTTACTTTCTTCCTCAAAATGTAGTATGGTTCTAGTTAAATTCTCTCTCTCTCTCTCTCTCTCTCTTTGGTACCTTTAACCCTTCCTCTAATTCTTTTGATATTTTTCAATCAATTTTAACAATATTTCATGTCTATTGTATGTGGGTATGCATACCAACAGATTTTTTATTTTTATTTTTATGAAATAGTCTATATTACTTTATAAAATATTTTAGCCTATCCACAAAAATTATGTGTGGTAAAGGGCATTGTAATGCCTCATTCATCATTTCTCTTTTTCTCCTTCAAATTTTGTGTTGCTTAATGTTAAAAATTATTGTTTTTGTCGATCATTAGAGGATTCACCTTGCCCTGAGAGGATAATTAGTTGTTCTCCCTCTTCATCATGCCTATTTGTGTTGGTGTCGATGTTTTCTATTGCTAGCCCCTGCATCGTCCCTTATGTTTTCCTCTATTAAAGGCAAACCATGTTCTCAAATTGTCGAACTTGTTTGTTGGCCCTTGTTAATATGATTAATAATAATTATTAATTTGTAATAATAATAGTAAAAATAAAATAAAATGTAATAATATTATTAATTTAATTATCGATCGATGATAACGTCACTATCTTATTATCGATTATTATCAACGTTATTGTTAATTATTGATAAACGATTTTATTGGTTTGTTGGTCACTTCGTGGACCAAGCCTCTGTTTGCGCAAGAGGAGGAGCTTGTTCATGGATGAATCCATTTCTTGGGAGGTGGTGTTCATGCTTGTGTTTAATTCTTCCCCCTGGCCTTCTAGATGTTTGTGTATGCCTTATATTATAGAAATTTATTGGGAAGGTAGTGGAGGCATCCACCCACCTCACCACTTTGAAGACACTTCATTTTTTTATCAATCCTCCCTGCTGGTCGAATGCACTACCGTGTTGTGTTATGTTGACCTGCTATCCATTAATGGTAACGTGCTGGGCATCCTTGGTTGGTTTAACTGCCTTGAAACTTGGCCGCCTGCATTTAAGACTATATTTTTTTCTTTTTTTTTTTTGGTAGAAGTCTTGTTTTTGTAGTGGTGGATGCGCCTTTCTCCCTGGTTGGTGGCAGACAACATTGATTGGGATGGTTGTCTCATTGATTGTTTTACCTCGAGATTCTTGCTGTAGCCTACACCTGGTTCTCCTGTTAATCGCCGCTTAGACTATTCCTCTATTCCATTATTTTTTAGGGCGCATGTTTTTATTTTTTTAACAGTTCCTTGTCCTTTTTTTTTCTACATGCCCTAGACTTTGTGTATCCTGCGCATGCCAAGTCTAGTTTTCTGCATGGAAAAGTGATGGTGGAGGAAGTCTTGTGGGGACAGCGTGGAAAATATTGGAGTGTATTCTTCCATGGAGTTCTAGCCACTTTCTTTTGGATCTCAATCTCCTTGATTTCCTCCCTAGGCACGTGCAGCAAGAGCATGGACCAGTTCTTTCTCCTGATGCTTAGGATTTCGTGATGGTGGAAGGCACATTTGCCTTGGTTCAGACTATAACCTGCTCAAGCCATGATGATTGTTCACGTGAAGATTTCTGGTGCATAGTCCTTGTTTGGCTGGGACATTTTTATTTCTTCCTATTTTCTAGTTGCCTTCTTTGGGAGGACGTCATTACCCTTGTCAAGCTCCTTCTAGCACTGGTTGTGTGAATGTTGGTAAAGACAACTAGCCATTTGGGACACCTATGGGTAATTTTCTATAGATCCTTCTATGCTCATCCTGCATATGTGGCGTCCCTAGAAACCACATCTCTTTGAGGCACTTTATCAGACAGTTTATCTTTCTTCTGGTTTTACTCTTCCGCATTTTACATGCAATTCAGGGCACTGCAATGAAGGGTGGGCTGAGTAGGTTGGGCATTGTTTTTCTTGGTCATTTATGGTGGGGGAGGGGTCTTAACTCAAGCCATTTGTGCACAAATTTCTATCAGTGTTGTCCTAGAGACCACCTTTCCTTCAGGGTGTTGTGGATCTATGTTTTGGGGACTCCATACCTTGGCCGTAACCTGCCTGTGCCAAATTTGGCTGTGAGAAGAGTGTGGATGACCTAGCAGGCTGGAGGATAGTGGAGTGTGGCCTTGAGATGTTGTTGCAGACCCTGTCCATCTTGTGCTCGACTACGGGAGCTTAATCAGGCACGATATTCTCTATACCATTGATTCTTATGCTGTTATTTAAATGATTCATTAAATGACTCTGCTCTTCATATAAATGTCTCATGTGATGGTATGTTGTTTGGTTTCCACTTCCCTTGCTCTTTCGTATTTTTTTGGCGTTAGAAATGATTGCACTGGTTGAAGCCTTTTATATTGTTTTCTGGGTTTTAATAAATATTAGTTGGGTGAACTTTGTTCTTAAGACTAATAAAACAAAAGAGGTGGGGGTCCTGTAATGAAAATTCCTAGTTCTTGTGATGGTCTCATGATTTGAATGTTTTATCAAACGTTGTTGTTTGACTCAACTTTATAGTGCCTGTTTTGTTTTTATTCTTGTTTTGGTTCGAGATCTGTCGTTCTGGTTTATGTTGGGTATTTACTGAAATAGTGATTGAGTACTATAAGTGCATTGTGTATAGGTGAATGATGTTATTCTTATCTCTATCTTTTCTTTTAGTTTGTTTTAGGTTCTAGTAACCCTTCTCGGTTGGCTTAGTGTGTGCTTAGTTTGAATGATTTTGAATTGAGCCAAGTTGGTATTACTCTCAAACTAGGTTAGTTTCTTTTGTTATTTGTAAATCCCTCGAAGAACTATTTTATTCTTCCAGCATCATGTTTGATCTTCATAATTTGGTATCAGTTCATGTTCACCATTTGTGGATTCTTGTCTTTGGAATCATCTTCTCTCCTTGGTGATTGTTGTATGTCTTAAGGAATGTAGTTGATCCTATGGAATGTCTCCTTGAGATGTTACTCACATCTTTGGGATAGCTTAAAATGTCGGAGTAAATACTCTTTTTCGTACCTTGATTTTGTTTCACATATGTTGGAGGATACGAGATCTACTTGATCATTATTGAGGAAGTTTTCAAATCTTAAAATTGGGATGTTGGTTTTATGCGTAAGAAATTACTCTACACGTTTTGCTCCTTAAAAATGTTTAAATTTCATTCTCCTATGACTTAGAGGTTGGTGTATTTGGAAACTCATTGGTTGAATGGTTATTGTGATGCTCGTTGCGTACGACCTCCATGTTGTCATTTTAGTAGAATGGGTATGTGTTGACCAGAAAGGTTGATGTCAACTTGTGTTGATGGCAGATCCTTTAGAAGTTATGTATTCTGTGTTGTGCTCTTGTGAATGATTGAGTAAACCTCTTGTAAGATTTATAATGGTTATGTTCATCTTGTCAAGTTCGTCCTTTTTCTTAAGACATTCTCTTGATTAGAAGAGAGTTTAATAGAAGGATTGTTAGGATAGGATGTGGCCCATACTGGGTCATTTGTGCATTTCATCCCTTTTCTTTTCCAATTTATTTATTCTGTACTGATATCAAATTAACTGTTATAGGCACAACATCTTAATATTATTAAGTCATTTTGGTTTAGATATTCTCATGTCGATTGATTGTTTGAGATCTTATAGTGGAATAGTGAGTCCTTGGCTTGGTGAACTAACTTAAACAAATAAGGGAAGATCATGTTTGAAACTAATTTTCTTCTTGTAATTGTTTTTGTTTCGAAATGTTATCTTGTTAAAATGATGGTCATTATTGTGATATAGGTGGAATTCATTATGATGGTTTATTAACTTCTCCTATGAGAAAATGATAATTAAATAGAGTTAGTGCCTTCCTTTTTATTTTGACATTTTATGCTTTTGGACAACTCTTTAATTACTCTTGTTTAGACACTTGGATTATTTTCATAAGCAACGGTGCTTTTATTTCTTGAAACAGTTAGATAACAACATATTGTCTTAATGTTATAGCTTTTATCGTGCTCAGTTCTTGTGAACTGACCTGTCTAACAAATGTGCAGGAGGATTTCTTGAGTAGAAAAGGAAAAAAAGAAAGAAAGAGAAACACGTGTAGAAAGTGGATTCCGGCTTTCTTAGGAACTGTTATTGTACGAATGTTTTTTTTTTTTTTGTTTTAAAACATTGGTATGGAAATTGTGGAGACTGTTTAGAAGGCATTGTGTTATAATTTTGTATTGTTCTCATGTAGGTTTTTGTTATCGTTTGAAAGTCAATTTGAGAAATATTATTGTCAATAAGATTAAATGAACTTGTTTTGACATGCGTATCCTTCGTTAAATTTTCACTTTTCAGAATATGATTTATCCTTGAATTGTCAAACATAATTCTAACCATCTAAACTTGAATCAACTTACATCGCTTTAGTTACCTTTGCTCATGTCTCGTTTGGTTGAGGACTATGTTTTGAATCTAGTAAAAACCAGAGAAACAAATATACCTTGTGACCCCACGTAAACTAGTCAACAATCTCTTATTGTGGTGAGTCCTTAGAACGGTCTTAAGGTGAAATCAATGATTAAATCTTGGAAGATAATAAAATTATAATAAATAGAAGGAACTTGATTAAAAACTTCGATCTATCTTACTCGTTGAAAATGTAAATAGTATACTTATGTCTATCTCTTCAATGAAACCGAGTGAAACCTTTAATATTTTTGGTTAGATTCTTAATCCCAATGAAATATTTATTAACAAATAATAAGATCTTAATGATGAATCCAAGATTTAGACAGTCATATACTATAAAATAAAATAAAATGACCATTTGAAAAGGTAAAACATATATAGTTAAAAGCACAACATTGTAAACAAATTGATGAAGTTAAGAGCCTTGAGAAATTAACTGCCCTCCTAACAAATGAATAAGTTAATCAAGTAAATGAAACAACCTCTTACCACCCAATAATTGGTTTACACTATATATTAACATTAGCAAGGTAGGGGAAAATTCTTCAAAGGAGACATGAATTTTAGATTCTCCTAACAAGATTCCTCTGGGAAAAGTAAAGCATGTAAAAGTACTTACAAGCTAAAACATGATTCTAAAGAAACTTTATGTGGGAAGACCTTGTTTATAAAATTGTGTATTTTGGATGAATCGTTGTGTCCTAAGTGTGTGCCTCATGTTTATCTGTAACCATTGTGGGTCCATGTTGTGGAAATCATGTCGTTAGCTAGTTGTATTCCCTGGAGAACTTGTGTAGTGTCGTATTATCTTCAAGCAAGTCAAAAAAAAAAATTATCCTATATTTTATTGTGTTGTTTAATGTGTTTGAGTTGGTGGGTGTTACACTTGGTATCAGAGCATAGGTTCATGCTCTCGAACCTCTGGGCCAAATTGGAGTTATGATGGTGTTGCATGATGGTGATAGTGCTACATGATGGGTTGCATGATGGTGAGGGTGTTTCATGATCGTGATAAATATTGGAAGAGTAATGTGTGTTAAGAGTGATGTGATCTATGTCGTAATTGTGATAGTGTGAACGCACATGATGTGTATGTCACTTAGTGCATATTTGTTATCATGTTGATGTGCTGGGGATGGGAGCATTCTCTATCCTTCTTGTGGATTCTATGAAGAGTTCACGTGTGAATTACTGCTTGTGATGTGTGAAAAGAATTCTAATGTGGATGACAGAGTGTTGGAGCATCGTGGAATATTGTGATATGAGGGTGTGCCCATGTGTTGTATGACTAGATTGATGTAAAGTGAAATGAGATGTATCAGGATGTTTTTACCATGTTATGAAGAAATGTGTGTACCACCTTGTTATGTAGCAATTAATGTTATGGTTGTGATGTTACTATGTTCATCATATGTACGATTTGTGTAATATGTAATGATTCATGTCATGATTTAGGGGCATACGGTGAGCATATGAACCCTATTGTATAGTGATTGCACTTACGGTGCAGAATGTGGTAAAGTGATGTAATGCACCCAGTGAATGTATGATTGTGATCTACCCTGTATATGTACCATATGTAAGATGTTATGGTAGTTATGTGTGTGCCACCATTATGTTAGTGATGTTGTTGTATGTTATGTTGTGAACCTTACGCTAACCGACCCTAAAGGAAATCGGTAAAGTGTGTGTTTAGAGTGAGGAAAGGTGTACAACTAACTAATCAATAGAGCCAACCTTAGGCTTAGTAGATCATGGACCGTCCTTCTCTCTCTCTCTCTCTCTTTATGTGGTTGTTTTATGGATACAACCTTAGTGTAGCTATGACTGTGTTTAGCCTTGTAGAAGTGGTGGTGGGATGAATCAGATAGAGGTGATGACAATTGTACTATTGATATTTTATTTTGTGAGCTAAGGCTCGATGTTTTGAGTGCCAACAACTCATTGAGTACCCCTTGGTGGCCAGATAAGGCCACATAGTCATTGTAATGTGCTATTATTATATATGTATTTTATTCGTAAATTGAATTTTTATGTTATTTCTACAAGGACCAGTAGTTTTCTTGATTGCCATGTTTTACATTTTGGGCATTTCCTTGATTTTGGTACTAACATGCGTATTTTGACACTAACTATGGCCAATTGGCCATTTATTTTGATTAGTTTTGGATCTTCTTTTAAATTTTAAGATTTTACCGCCTTGCCCAAGGCTTTTATCTTGCCACTTGGCATTTGGATCAGATTGCTATGTTGGTTCTATTGTCATGATGTGTGGAATAGGGTCATGGGATGCACCATGGAATGGTTGGACCTATGGACCCACTTTGTTGTATAGGGGTACGCCCCAAGGAGTTACAGATAACTAGCGGGTTGTTGAACCATGCGTTATTATGTCTCTTGGGTTAGGAGTGTTTGAACCCTATGTGCCTTGGGCCATGGGGACAACCGGCCTCCTTGAGGGAGTCATGAGAGACTTGAGGGAGGCATAAGAGCTTGAGGGAGGAATAAGAGACTTGAGGGAGGCATAAGAGTTTGAGGGAGGCATAAGAGATTTGTGTGTATGATTGGTGTTTTGAGATATATGTTGAGTTATTGTGATGTTTTGGTGGTGGTTTTATGATGTATGTGTTACTCATGTCAGTTGGATATGATTTTTGGTGTTGTGGATATGGCATTGATGCCCTTGTTGACCCTATGTACATATAGCTATTTTTGTGATTTATGTAAAATCTTCATCTGTGGAATTGTGGAAATTTAGGTTGTCGTTATAGTACACTTTTTCTTGAGCATTAATTATCAGTCATAGTGGTGTGACAGGTACTATGTTATGTAGTCCGTGCATGTTACCCTCTGTATATTGACTAATCTCTTATGATGTGGTACTGTCTTGAAGTATATACTTGTATGTTTGTGAAAATGGTAGTGTCTTGTATGAACCCTGTAGGGTGTTTTATTAGCAGTTCATGTTGGACACCCACAAGAATGGATAAACTAAAACTCTACAACAATGAAATTTTAAAAAAGAACTAAAACTAGAAATAATGATAATGGAAAGAGACTAATGAAATGATGAACAAGAAAGAATTGCCAATCTTCACAAAAACTTGAAAGTTAAAATTTCTACCAAATATTCCCAAGGCCACCCCATGGCCATGCTTTTGCATCTGAAATCTTAACCTTAGAGCATACCTTCACCCTTATCTATTCCTTGTTGCTTACCATTTCTTTTTCTCTGTGTTATGTCAGCATCGAGGACGATGCTTTCTTAAGGGGAGGAGAATGTAACGCCCCATTCATCATTGCTCTTTTTCTCCTTCGACGTTTGTGTTGCTTAATGTTAAACGTCATTTTTTTTTGTCGATCATTAGAGGATTCACCTTGCCGTAGAGGATAATTAGTTGTTCTCCCTCTTCATCATGCCTATTTGTGTTGGTGTCGATGTTTTCTATTGCTAGCCCCCCTGCATCGTCCCTTATGTTTTCCTCTATTAAAGGCAAACCATGTTCTCAAATTGTCGAACTTGTTTGTTGGCCCTTGTTAATATGATTAATAATAATTATTAATTTGTAATAATAATAGTAAAAATAAAATAAAATGTAATAATATTATTAATTTAATTATCGATCGACGATAACGTCACTATCTTATTGTCGATTGTTATCAACGTTATTGTTAATTATTGATAAACGATTTTATTGGTTTGTTGGTCACTTCGCGGACCAAGCCTCTGTTTGCACAAGAGGAGGAGCTTGTTCACGGATGAATCCATTTCTTGGGAGGTGGTGTTCGTGCTTGTGTTTAATTTTTCCCCCCGGCCTTTTAGATGTTTGTGTACACCTTATATTATAGCAATTTATTGGGAAGGTAGTGGAGGCATCCACCCACCTTGCCACTTTGAAGACACTTCATTTTTTATCAATCCTCCCTTTGGTCGAATGCACTACCATGTTGTGTTATGTTGACCTACTATCCATTAATGGTAATGTGTTGGGCATCCTTGGTTGGTTTAACTACCTCGAAACACTGGCTGCTTTGCATTTAAGATTGTAGTTTTTTATTCTTTTTTATGGTAGAAGTCTTGTTTTTTTATAGTGGTGGATCTGTCTTTCTCCCTGGTGGGTGGCAGACAACATTGATTGGGATGGTTGCCTCATTATTGTTTTGACTTGGATTCTTGTTATAGACGCATGCCTAGTTCTCCTCTTAATCACCTCTTAGACTATTCCTCTATTCCATTATTTTTATTGGGCCGCATGTTTTTATTTTTTTTAACAGTTCCTTGTCCTTTTTTCCTACATGCCCTGGACTTTGTGTATCCTGTGCATGCCAAGTCTAGTTTTCTGCGTGGAAAAGTGATGGTGGAGGAAGTCTTGTAGAAGCAGTGTGGAAAATATATTGGAGTGTATCCTTCCATGGAGTTATAGCCACTTTATTTTGGATCTCAATATCCTTGATTTCATCCCTAGGCACGTCTTTGTAAGAGCATGGACCAGTTCGTTCTCCTGATGCTTAGGATTTCGTGATGGTGGAAGGCACATTTTCCTTGGTTCAGACTGTAACCTGCTCAAGCCATGATGACTGTTCACGTGAAGAGTTTTGGTGCATAGTCCTTGTTTGGTTGGAACATTTTTATTTCTTCCTATTTTCTAGTTGCCTTGCTGGGAGGACATCATTACCCTTGTCAAGCTCCTTCTAAAGACGGTTGTGTGTGAATCTTTGGTAAAGACAACTAGCCATTTGGGACACCTATGTGTAATTTTCTGTAGATCCTTCTGTGCTCATCCTGCGTATGTGGCGTCCCTAGAAACCACATCTCTTTGAGGAACTTTATCAGACAATTTATCTTTCTTCTGGTTTTACTCTTCCACATTTTACATGCAATCAGTATTATAACTAAAGGGTGAAATTTGAGCAGGTGGGGAATTTTTTCTTGGTCATTTATGGTGGGAGAGGGGTCTTAGCTCAAGCCATTTGTGCACAAATTTCTATCAGTGTTGTCCTAGAGACCACCTTTCCTTCATGGTATTGTGGATCTATGTTTGGGGACTCCATACCTGGTCGTAACCTTCTATGCCAAATTTGGCTATGAGAAGAGTGTGGACGACCCAGCAAGCTGGAGGATAGTGGAGTGTGGGCTTGAGATGTTGTTGCAGACCCTGTCCATCTTGTGCTCGACTACGGGAGCTTAATCAGGCACGATATTCTCTATACCATTGATTCTTATGCTGTTATTTAAATGATTCATTAAATGACTCTGCTCTTCATATAAATGTCTCGTGTGATGGTATGTTGTTTGGTTTCCACTTCCCTTGCTCTTTCGTATTTTCTGGCATTAGAAATGATTGCCTGGTTGAAGCCTTTTATATTGTTTTCTGGGTTTTAATAAATATTAGTTAGGTGAACTTTGTTCTTAAGACTAATAAAAAAAAGAGGTGGGGGTCCTGTAATGAAAATTCCTAGTTCTTGTGATGGTCTCACGATTTGAATGTTTTATCAAACGTTGTTGTTTGACTCAACTTTATAGTGCCTTTTTGTTTTTATTCTTGTTTCGGTTCGAGATCTGTCATTTGGTTTATGTTGGGTATTTGTGAAATAGTGATTGAGTACTATAAGTGCATTGTGTATAGGTGAATGATGTTATTCTTGTCTCTATATTTTCTTTTAGTTCGTTTTAGGTTCTAGTAACCCTTCTCGGTTGGCTTAGTGTGTGCTTAGTTTGACTGATTTTTGAATTGAGCCAAGTTGGTATTACTCTCAAACTAGGTTAGTTGCTTTTGTTATTTGTAAATCCCTTGAAGAACTATTTTATTCTTCCAGCGTCATGTTTGATCTTCATAATTTGGTATCAGTTCATGTTCACCATTTGTGGATTCTTGTCTTTGGAATCATCTTCTCTCCCTTGGTGACTGTTGTATGTCTTAAGGAATGTAGTTGATCCTATGGAATGTCTCCTTGAGATGTTACTCACATCTTTGGGATATCTTAAAATGTCAGAGTAAATACTCTTGTTCGTACCTTGATTTTGTTTCACATATGTTGGAGGATACGAGATCTACTTGATCATTATTGAGGAAGTTTTCAAATCTTAAAATTGGGATGTTGGCTTTATGCGTAAGAAATTACTCTACGTTTTTCTCCTTAAAAATGTTTAAATTTCATTCTCCTATGACTTAGAGGTTGGTGTATTTGGAAACTCATTGGTTGACTGGTTATTGTGATGCTCGTTGCGATACGACCTCCTTGTTGTCATTTTAGTAGAATGGGTATGTGTTGACCAGAAAGGTTGATGTCAACTTGTGTTGATGGCAGATCCTTTAGAAGTTATGTATTCTTTGTTGTGCTCTTGTGAATGATTGAGTAAACCTCTTATAAGATTTATAATGGTTATGTTTATCTTTTCAAGTTCATCCTTTTCTTAAGACATTCTCTTGATTAGAAGAGAGTTTAATAGAAGGATTGTTAGGATAGGATGTGGCCCATCTTTGGGTCATTTGTGCGTTTCATCCCTTTTCTTTTCCAATTTATTTATTCTGTATTGATATCAAATTAACTGTTATAGGCACAACATCTTAATATTATTAAGTCATTTTGGTTTAGATATTCTCATGTCGATTGATTGTTTGAGATCTTACAGTGGAATAGTGAGTCCTTGGCTTGGTGAACTAACTTAAACAAATAAGGGCAGATCATGTTTGAAACTAATTTTCTTCTTGTAATTGTTTTTGTTTCGAAATGTTATCTTGTTAAAATGATGGTCATTATTGTGATATAGGTGGAATTCATTATGATGGTTTATTAACTTCTCCTATGAGAAAATGATAATTAAATAGAGTTAGTGCCTTCTTTTTTTTATTTTGACATTTTATGCTTTTGGACAACTCTTTAATTACTCTTGTTTAGACACTTGGATTATTTTCATAAGCAACGGTGCTTTTCTTCCTTGAAACAGTTAGATAACAACATATTGTCTTAATGTTATAGCTTTTATCGTGCTCAGTTCTTGTGAACTAACTGTATGCTAACAAATGTGCAGGAGGATTTCCTGAGTAGAAAAGAAAAAAAGAAAGAAAGAGAAACACGTGTAGAAAGTGGATTCCATCTTTCTTAGGAACTGTTATTGTACGAATGCTTTTTTTTGTTTTAAAACATTGGTATGGAAATTGTGGAGACTATTTAGAAGGCATTGCGTTATAATTTTGTATTGTTCTCATGTAGGTTGTTGTTATCATTTGAAAGTCAATTTGAGAAATATTATTGTCAATAAGATTAAATGAACTTGTTTTGACATGTGTATCCTTCGTTAAATTTTCACTTTTCGGAATATGATTTATCCTTGAATTGTCAAACCTAATTCTAACTATCTAAACTTGAATCAACTTACATCGCTTTAGTTACCTTTGCTCATGTCTCATTTGGTTGAGGACTATGTTTTGAATCTAGCAAAAACCAAGAGAAACAAATATACCTTGTGACCCCACGTAAACTAATCAACAATCTCTTATTGTGGTGAGTCCTTAGAATGGTCTTAAGGTGAAATCAATGATTAAATCTTGGAAGATAATAAAATTATAATAAATAGAAGGAACTTGATTAAGAAACTCTTTGATCTATCTTACTCGTTGAAAATGTAAACAGTATACTTATGTCTATCTCTTCAAGTGAAACCCGAGTGAAACCTTTAATATTTCTGGTTAGATTCTTAATCCCAATGAAATCTTTATTAACAACTAATAAGATCTTAATGATGAATCCAAGATTTAGACAGTCATATACTGTAAAAAAAAATAAAATGACCGTTTGAAAAGGTAAAACATATATAGTTAAAAGCACAACGTTGTAAACAAATTGATGAAGTTAAGAGCCTTGAGAAATTAACTGCCCTCCTAACAAATGAATAAGTTAATCAAGTAAATGAAGCAACCTCTTACCACCCAATAATTGGTTTACATTGTATATTAACATTAGCAAGGTAGGGGAAAATTCTTCAAAGGAGACATGAATTTCAGATTCTCCTAACATGATTCCTCTGGGAAAAGTAAAGAATGTAAAAGTACTTACAGCTAAAACATGATTCTAAAGAAACTTTCTGTGGGAAGACCTTGTTTATAAAATTGCATATTTTGGATGAATCGTTGTGTCCTAAGTGTGTGCCTCATGTTTATCTGTAACCATTGTGGGTCCATGTTGTTGAAATCATGTCGTTAGCTGGTTGTATTCCCTGGAGAACTTGTGTAGTGTCGTATTATCTTCAAGCAAGTAAAAAAAAAAATTATCCTATATTTTATTGTGTTGTTTAATGTGTTTGAGTTGGTGGGTGTTACAGGAACACCCCACAAAAAAACTAGCCATGATGGCTAGGAGACTAAAGTATCTAGCCTAAGGGGAAACAAAAGACTTAACAATAATGCCAAAAATGAAAGGGAAAAAACTAGGCCGCCACAACAAACATAGAGGTAGGGGGCTGTGGAGGCCCCTTATCCTGCAAGTTTCTACGAGGAAGATCGTTGCCATCCAGAACAGGCAGCCATCCTGAAGCAACTTCTTTATCTTTTTCTTCTTAATGATTATGGGAAATGGTAAGAGCGAACCTGGGAACTTTGTTTGAATCCCACCCATCCCTCTACACAAGAGGCAGGGTGTGGTGGTGGGAACCCCAGCCACTGTGTTGTGCAGAATGGTGAGGGGACCCCCAACCACCGCGATTGATAGGGCTACGCCAATGCTCGGTCTGTCAGTTGCGAGAGCGATGATGATGATCTTGGTCAACCAATCGGCCACGGCCACGACGCCCTCTTGAACAAACAAAAAATATATACCAACAGATTTTGAATTTTCATTAAATATTTTTTTAAATATATACTGTATAAGTGCATTTATGATCTAAAAAAATTATAAAATTAAAAAGTAATAAATTCATTTATTTTCAAAAGCATCACATGTTAAAATAATATTTGAAATGTTTAATGAAGATCATCTAATATTTATTTTCTGCATTGAAAGTGCTAAGGATTGGGAGACTTGTATTATACTAAATTACATGGTGAATTGTGTAAACTACATTATACTTAGCATGTTGTTTTCAAGACTATTCAAAATACTAAGACCTTGTTCATAATGGAGGGATAACACAAGCCCTAAATGATTCCCTCCACTTTCTACATTTTGAAAGGTGTTGCATTCACATTAGGTTACAAATTGAAGAGAGTAGATTACAAATGATATATAGTAAATTAAATAAAAGAAAGTTGTGTTTGGATATTAGGAGTAGGAAAATAGGTTCATTAAGTCTCGATTCAACATTAATTGTGAACTTCTAGAAACATAGTATAGTTATGTTCATATGATATTTTTTTGTAATAGATGGTTTTTTATTAGATAGGTAAAAAAATTGGTTTAAGGGAAAACCAAGAAACCTCACAAAGAAATGAGGAGAGAAGATAAAGCTATGACATAAGGAAGGGAAGCCTCTACCAGTGGCTAAAACAAAAACAACAAATGGAAAACATGAAGATCTACGAAAAGAATAGAGTGACTCAAAGCGCGATCTGAAAAACATCCATGTTTTGGAAGAACCCTTGTCCATCCCACAACATCCTCCAAGGATGACGGGGCCACAAGATAATACTTTTGGAATCCTCCCTCAAACACACCAAGATCCACCTCCAAGAGACCATTGGATACGCTACCACTATGGCCCAAAAGGGGCACAGTTGAAACCATGGAAGACATCATTAATGAAGTAGTGGTGGGAGGGAGGGAAGAATTGAAATTTGAAATCAAGTCACCGGAGCTCACCGGAGCTCATCGGTTCCCCCAAACAGTCCAACCGGTCACCAAGAGCAGCAAGCTCAACCATCCCAGACCTACCCACTGCGTAACCCTCGGAACCACTAGCATCCAAACTAGACGCGACATTCTACAAGCACCTATAATAGATGGTTTGATTTGGATGATTTATTTAGGTTTAACTACCTTAATTTTTGGACATGTATTACACTATTCATTATTAACAAAAATATCTTCCAAAATTCTACAAGACCTCATATTCTTCTAAATACACTTTTGTACAAATTATTTAAATTTTCTATATTCATATAATAGAATTTTATGCAATTAAGTCTAGGATTTATTAAGTTATAAATATTTTTATCTAATTGCAATGTGGTGTGGTTAGTTACTGAGTGCATTCTTATTGTAAATTCACTTATCTATATTTATATTTTAGTAAATTTATATTAACTTACATGTTTTTAGTATTCTACCTATAGATATTACTTTTTGGGTATAGATCTAATTGATTTAGGGCTTGAGTATATTCCCCTAATTATTGTATGCTTCTTCATACCTTTTTTATTAGAATCATATTCAATGTAGCCCTAATTGTTCCTTCTTCATTATATAAATTGCTATAAATTTTGTGCATATATGCATGTATTTTAATAGTTATTATGCATACTTCTATATTTGTGACTCCATCATGGTTTGTTTTGTAATGTTTATGTTTCTATTACATATTACTTTTTTTCTATTGATACCTAGGGAGAAGCCCAGAGCCTACGAAAAAAAATACATGAAGTTCCAGTCCATGATAACATCACTCATCATTGGAATCTCAAAAAAAAAAGGCATCTTATTGTGTTGACATTGGAGAGAGAGGTGATCTTAACTTCCATCGCACCTATTACAATTATGTAATGAAACTATATATACAAAAACATATCAAAGTGGCTACATTCGAAACCTTCTAAAATCTAAATACAGACACCAAAAAATATTCGTTCAACTATTTCCACGTCGCATCGACTATAACACAACCGTATTTCTCTTTCTTTCACTGGGTGACATTTCTGCCATAATATTGACCTCTTATTTATCCTCTCTCTGGGCCAAAGACATAGGAGATGCACAATAGCAAAGCAAATCCACCATCGCTTCCCTCGGAAGAGAAAAACCAAAATTAGACGCCAGAGCTTCCTGACCCTTAGCCACCACTAGTAGACCATTAGCTAAAGCATGCACATGAAACTGCAAGCTCATTAACCTTTCCTCCAAGCTTGCATGCTCCCTGTGAAGGATGAATTGACCGGAAGCATTTGACATAATATTTGTAGAGCTCAAACACTAGGCCATTTCAAAATATTGTGTCTTCCAACTAACTTGTGTGCATTTAACAAAAAATTATACATGGACTCACAAATATCAGTTTCTTCAACCTCATTAAATTCCTCTGCAACCGACCATGTCTTCTCTAGCCACACTCTCATGGCCGCATTTTTATCCTTTCGTCCTTCCAAGAGGTGAAGGATTTGATTACTTCTTCACAAATTCACACTCGATTTCAGTTTTTACTCGTCCCTGCCTTTGAACCACCATGGTTCTTCATCACAAAATTTCTAAAGAAGACTTCTGAAATTCTAGGAAGAAAACAAACCAACCATGCACCAAATAAAAATGAGGAGTGAGAACACACCAGAGGAGTGCCTGAAATAGACCATAGGAACACATCGCATGAGGGAACAACCAGGTGTCTTTTACCCAAAATCCAATTATATATTTCCCATGCCTTACCATAATCATTCATACCTATGGTATTAAACACCCTAGACATCAAAAGGTAATTACTCATCATCAAGGTATAAGGCCATCTTGGCATCGTGCATGGAAAGGGAGATGATATCACTTGGAAAATTATCTTTCCATACTTGGTGATTTTTATGAAATTCATCCCACACCTCCACTCCTTTGTTGGCTAAGAAATTAGCTACTTGATTCCCTAAAATTTTTATATGAGAAAAGTGGGTCTCTAAAAAAAGGGGAGGATGGACTTGATTTTCTGAAAGATTGGATCCAACATCCATGCCTTAGCTTACTTTCTATTGATTACTCCAATAATAATTTGGGAGTCCCTCTCGATCCACAGTGAAGGAAATTCCAATTTTGGCTTCTAAAATTCAATAGACGAGAGCCATGCCTTCCTCCACATTATTGAAGGAGACTCCACAATCTAATGCCAATGACATCAAATAATGACACTTTGAATCCCTAGAAATACAACCACAACCTGTTCTACCCATATTTCCTTTCAATGCTCCATCAAAATTTAATTTAATCCATCCTTCCCTATGAGGTCCCCATAGAATTTTTAATTCTTCCGTACTCCCATCATTGTGAATTATTACATATTCCTTTCATGTGTATATAATTGTTTAGTTTATTTTTATCTTTACATTAAAATCATAAGTATTCATATAGAAATATTATTATCTCTCATTGCATAGCATAGATTATTAACTTAATTATTGAGACATGATAAGATTTTATATACTACACTTGATAAATTATTACATGTTTATGTCTTATTACCCTTACCAATGATAAGAAATCCATAGTCATGGTAAATTCACTACATAATCTTATGTCTTATGATATGAGTTTTGTAGAATACTAAGTAACATCCATATTTATGTATATACATATCAATCGTCTATTATTAATACTCCCTCCCAAAGACAACTTTTCAATTATATAATTTACACCTTATTTTATTATATATCCAAACTACACATTTTTAATCGAATTTTTTTATACCCCTTTTATTTCCACCTCTTCAATGTTGGATTGAAAGTATTAAATTTTGAAAACATGCATTATATATACAGATTAAAACCTTAATGAAATTATTATTGGACTCAAATAGTACAAACCCTTAGTATGGGTAACTTCATGTCTATCTTTCTTTCTTTTCTATTAACATTTTTCACACTAGTCAGAATTTGTATAGAAATGTGAATGGTAATATTTGGTTGCATTCTTATTATTTAAATTATTAATCTCCACAATAATCATTTTCCTTAATAAATTGAATTGAATGAAAAAATATACTTTAGCAATGACAATATGAGGGATTTCCTCAAGCTATTTAGAGTTATCAAGTGTCGTTACTCTAGGAATACATATTGTTTCTCTAAATAAAACGCTACTATTTTGAAAAAAAATGACAAAATAATCATAATTTAATGCTTCTTCATATTATTCACAACTACTTCTCCTCCCACCTCCCTTTCACTCCACATACTCTATCACGAATATATTTTTAAAAATATTTGTACGTTAACCCCTTATACCCCTAAATATGGGGCAATATATTTGTTCCCTTTTGATTAATATTTAAAACCTGTATAGGAATGCATGTGATAGGTAATGTTTTGATTTTGAATCATACATGGTCGTATTACATGACAAAAAAACATATTTCATGTATCTTGATTTATTATGACTTTGTAGACACAAAATCACACACTTTGGGTAATTATCTAGTAATAAAAGTATGTATTAACCCATGTCTTTTCCACCATTCTTTACTTTCTATTGCAACATTTAGCTCAATCTGAATTTTTGGACCATAACATTCATCATCTTGGACACCAACACCCAACCAAGATATAAGTTCCATACTCCACTCTCCTATCTGGGTGCCTCCGGCCTTATCATGTTTTGTTCACATATTTTGGTTCCTTTCTAGTGTTTGAGCATCTTATCTTTTTGGTAATTGGCATTTTCGGTGTTAATTACAAAATAAAAGAAAGTGAATCATATAAATATAACTTTATGTGATTATAGCAAGGACCAAACACTAAGCATTATCTATCACCACCTAAGGTTTCATCCAAAGACTATTCAAGAGTGTTCTAGCATCCTTTCTAGCATTTATTCAATGGCAAGGAACTCGCATTTTTCTACATACACTTCATAGAAGTGGAAGTTCATTCTATTCCATGCACATGCCTCATACTTCGTCTGATTATTTTCATGCTATTAAGCTGTGACACACACAAGATCCACCTAGGGTGTAATTCACACACGCACCTAGAAATACATTGGGTATGAAATGTAGTTCAACACTAAATCATAAGTTCACTCATTTGAAATATGAGGACAATTTGACCCCTCATTTTTCATATTTATTCTTTGGTATTTGATGTCTCTTTGAGGGTTTTGCAGATAGAATATTTATTGCATTTTATTTGTGACCTCGTAAACATTGTATGACATACTTGTGACTAAATACGAAGGACATTGAATAACTTACGACCATCTAGAGGATGTTTTTCATGATTTTTGGAAGACACATGCAACCGAGAAATAGTCCTAGGTCCCACAGTGCCCATGTCCTTCTATAGGCGCCTTGAGTCTTGCATATTCTTCCATTTCTGCATTTTATTGAGCTTCATTGTAATAGTAAATGCTTCATATATTCTAGTTTTCCATATTTGTATACCTTTGTGATATTTGCGAATCAACTAAGGCTTTCTACCCTCTCTTTACACTTAGGGTTTTATATGTTCTTTCTTACTTTTCTTGGTGTAATTACTACACTTAATTGTTTTGTTATTTCTTGCTGCAATAAAAATCAGATTAGGAATATATTTCCATATTTATCTTAATCATTTTGGTGAATCCAAACTCTCTCTAAACACTCTTAGGGTCCTCATATTTCTATTCTTTTTATCTTCCTAGGATCCTTTCATCACGAGTATCTCTATTAATGATTTCCTTCTCATTAATCCTCAATTAAGAGATAAAATCAAAACTATCCTAGCTATTACTCACATTCTTATTGATATTCACCCAGATACACTATATAACACATTTGAAGATGTATTTTCTCATCATATTTCATTTCCATATAATCCTAGAACTAATATTTCTACTTTTGATAATGACCCACCTCTACACATCATGATTTGCATTTATAATGTGGGTATTAAGCATACTCTAATCAATAATCGATCTGAACTAGATCTTTACCTGATGTCGTTCCTTAAAATTCTTAGACTTTATGTTGCAAATGTTAGTTCCTCATCTCTTTCTCTCCATGCATATGATTCCTCTATTCGTCCATGTGTAGGTCACATTACTTTACCTATCATTGTTGGGCCAAAACTATCAATACGGTTTTCTTTTTCATTGAATTCTAAGTTTCATACAACTATTTACTTGGTAGGCCATGGCTTCATTCCATGCAAGAAATCCCTTCTACAGTACATCAATGTGTCAAATTATTACATAAGGGCATAGAATATATAGTTCCTAGTGATCGTCACCCATTAAAATATTATAACCATGATCCCAACACTACACTTCCTATTCAAATCTCTACTACCATTGACGAACCACAATCCATGGTTACCTTGTCCCATTTTCCACCACTTAAAGGTGTTATTTACATGTTATATTATGTCCTAGCTACATCTACATCTCCCCTTGCTTCTACTACTACTATTATCCTTTATCAGGGGCCTATCCCTACATTGGACACCATACAACTTTTAGTGTTTTCTCATACAGTCGACATCTACACTACCTCCTTTCATATGTACAATTTTCATGAATGAATCTTATTGGGAACACATTCTATTTTCTCCTACTTTTTATAACATTTTTTCACACATGATGGTCTATCTCAGCTCGGGTATATATCTAATGATCTTATGCCACCACATCACTCTTCTCATATTTATTATGGGTTCATTCACATTATTGTAGCTTATGGTTTTCACATCTTTTACCTCACTTTATTTCTTGCATACACTCATTGTCCTTCTCAATTATGCTCGGATAGTCTTGGTTTGATTAGATTTGGCACACACTAGACCCTAATGATACTAATATTTCATTCCCCATGTCATTTGGCTTTGTTTTCATTTGCAATGATTCATTCCTCAGTTATTCAAAAAACTTACTCATTGGTATGCACATGGATGTCTATTACCACCCTTCATTGATGAAGAATATGCTATGGGCATGTATAATTTACACCTCAATAGCTTTGTTCTTGACCAACCCGACACTATCACTTATCAAGTCTCAGATGCCTCACCATACAGTTTGACCATGACAATGACAACCTTTTAGATGATGTTACTTGATCACTCTTCTTATTACACACCTAGGGGGCATCACTTTATTTCCCCCACCCCATCTTCTAGAATTAATAGCCCTCTTACATCTCATGCATATTATTTCACACACATCTTACACATCATGATTCATTTCCCAACATTATTTCTTGATGAAACACTCGTGTTCTTGTGGTTCTTACATGACTATTAAGGGATATCTTACAATAAGTACCTATTGTATCCTTCATTCACATATCTATCTATTACATACCCATTCATACATACATATATATACAACCATCAATCATTATGCACACCTATAATACAATAACTCATCATTTATCACATTACTTCATCTACCATAGATTTACATCGATTATACTTTATGACCTTCATGTATCAAATATATATTTCTTTTCCAAACAAACTCATCACATCTTTCTATCACATAATTAAAACCATTTTCTAATGATGAAATATTTTTCTATGGTTCATTATTCATTGCTAAGGGGGAATGTATAAATGAACCTTTCTCATGTATATACATCCACTCAGGGGGCACATCACTCCAAACATTCATACTTCATTCAATTTCATTGCATCTACAGCATACTTGCATATCTTGGTTGCATTTACTCTTGCTTACTTATGCTTTTACATATTCAATTTATTACACATGGTAGATAGATATCTTGTATGTCATTATCATTTTCCATAGACACATGCACCTTTACTTCATTTCTAGTTGTGATCGCAAATTCTATAGATCCACACATGTAGCATGGATGTTTGGCACAATACCTATTACAAGTCCCACAATGGCTCCTCAAGGAATCCACTTTCGTACACTACCGGTGTTACTATTTCAATTTTCACAAAGCACACTACTTTATTAGATTATACAAATTTTGACATACATTTTATCTTCCTAACATGATAATGGGTGCTTCATGTGCAACATTTGTTTTGTAGGTCTATATACTTCCATGGTTTTCTATTATATTTCTTGTCATTGTTTTCTAGTGTTTGTGAGATTTCCCATTTTTCTTGTATGCACATTGTCTTCTTTTGGCTTTATCGCCCTTGATTTTTCTTGTGACATTGTGAGTGGTGTCCCACGCTAGCAACCTGATTTCATAATCTACATTATATTCTTTCATGTTTACATTGTCTTCTTGTGTCTTACCTTACACATTATCTTCTTAACATACATTTTGTCTTCTACAGGTGTTTTTTAATTTTATTATACTAAAACTTGATTTGTATCCACTTCATTTGCATATCCCTTGATTTACACCAAGCCCATTCCCTTCCCCGTGTAGGGCATAGTTTCAACACATCATTCAATCCTCCTTTGGGCCATACACTACTTTAACAACATCGCATGTACCCTAAATGGGGGGCATCATTTTGGTGAATAAGTCACCCCATACATTATTATACAATCATCACATAGAAAAAAAAGTATTGGTAGAACACAATCATTAGTGTCAGACATGGATCAGAATCAAACTTGGGTCCTTAACACAACACAAACACTAGCCACTAGAACTACAAAATAGCACCTTGGTGCCCTTGACCCTTCCTGGATTCCTATGATCAAGGTAAGTTCCATGAAATTTGAAATTTCAATACAATATACACAAATTCACATAGTGGATTTAATATGAGACACAATTCTTAGCACTTGGCATGCATGCATAACACATTTTTTCTACTTTCACATTGGATTGAATTATTTTAAATGAATAAAAATTTTACACACCATTTGCAAGTGGTGTTATACATAGTGGTAAGTAGTTAAATATTGGAGGATTAAACAAGACTATTCTCCCTACACTTATTCCATGATTTGGCATGTGATCACCCAAAAAATTACGCCCAACGCAATTAACGTGAGATATTCTGAAAAAATTGTTCTCTACATCATCGTCAACACCCTTTCTACACCATTTTTCTCATCACAGATTAGGTGCACATGTTCCTTTTTCATTTTTGTACTTTTAATACGTTTTGATCATATACATGCGTATTTGACTACTTGATCGTTATTATATTTTGTAGGTCCATCCTTATGGGAAATGGTAGTCACTTCAAACCAACATAATCCTACATAAACAACACAACAATCAACATAACCAAAAGTTACAATCGTTACATCTAAACCTCCATTTTCACCCTAGGGTCATCATTCATCATCACATTTTCCACTATCTCCTCCTTAGCATCCACGCTTCGCATTTTAATCACTCCACACTTTTCATTGTTTCTCATTATTCTTTTTCCATCGATCTACATGGTTATTAGGTATGCATATCTTATATAATTAATTTTATCAAGCATTTTATCAACAACATAAACTGGGAATAATGTAGACATAAAATCATGCACTTTGGGTAATTATATAGTTCGATTTCATACTAATATTCATATGATTCCTATGTAAGAAAAGTAGTAATTAACCCATGTATTTGGCAACTTTTCTTTTCTTTCTATTGCCACTTTTGTTCTTACCCCATTTTAGCTCATTCCGACTTATTACACCCCAATATTCATCATCCTGGACACTTGCGCTTAGTCGGACGCTCTGCTCTAGGCACCCTCATCCCATCTGGGTGCCCCTGACCTTAGTATAATTTATTCACATATTTTAGGTCCTTTCTAGCCATTTAAGAATCTTATCTTTTTGGTATTCATCCTTTTCTAGGTTAATTACAAAATTCAAGTAAGGGAATCATATAAATATGAATTAATGTGATCATAATAAGGGACCAAGAATTAAGCATTAGCTATCACCACATAAGGTTGCATCCAAAGGCTATTCAAGAGAATTCAACCATCCATTTAAGGGAAAGGGACTACATTATTCTGCATACACTTCATAGGAGGGGAATTTCATTCTATTCCATGCACACATCTATTACATTTTTGTTCATCAATTAGCTATTTTCTTGCTATCAAGTTCAAAATACATAAGAGACACCTAAGGCACGATTACACACACCCACACCTAGATTACATTGGTTCTAAAATGTAGTGTAATATTAATCTATAATTTCACTCATTTGATAGTTGAGGATAGTTTGACCCCTCATTTTGTGTCTTTCCTTTTAGGGATTTGATGTCTCTTTGAGGGTTTTGTAGATGGAATCCTTATTACAGGTTATTTACGACCACGGAAAACATTTTGTGACATACTAGTGACCAAAGATGAAGGAAATTTAATGCCTTTTGACCATCTAGAGGAGGCTTTTGATATTTTTGCATACACAGGCACCTAGAAGTAGGCACGGGAGCCCACATGCACCCTTGTCCCTCTCTAGGCACCTAATCCAACATATTCCTCCAATTTTGTATTTTATTGATCTTCACCGTGACAATCAATACTTCAGATTTTCTAGTTTTCTATCTTTGTGCAACTTTAGGATCTCTATAAATCAGCTAAGACTTTCTACCCTCTCTTTGCACTTAGGGTTTTATTTGTTCTAGCTTTGTTTTAATGGCTTAATTTCTACGCTTAATTGTTTATTTATATATTGTTGCAATAGCAATTAGATTAGGCTTATTATTACATGTTTAACTTGATTAGACTTCTAATTAGGTATATGATGTCATATAATGGAGGAATATAGAAAATAATGTAATATCTCTTCCTCCTCTTCTTCATCAAGGAGAGATAAATCCAAATTTTCCACAAGATCGTAGGTTCTATTTGGAGAAAAAGGAAAAATATGTTAATATTATTGATCAATTACAATATACTCATGTTAATGTATATTTATCCTTCTTACTTCTTAAATCTAATGTGTATAAGGATATTCGTTAAAATTCCTTTGAGATGAAATCACATTATCAAGTGATTTTGAACATTATAAGTTTCTTGACTTAGTATTAGATCCATGAGAGATAATAAGAATGTTGAGAAGTAGAAATATTCCAAGTATTGGATGCATGATGGAATGGGTGGAGCTATAATAGTATTGAAGTGACCGAGCTCAGGACTTAGTTGTTTTTCAGGTTAAGGGCTATTTTTGGAGATAGCATGTAGAGAACACACAAAGATGAAGACTTGCGCTACATGCAATTTTATTCTGGGAATAATTGGATGATAAGCGCCATACATAGTTTAAGCTAAAAATAGGATTTCTTCTCAGAGATGACTATAGGACATCTATTATTATAAACCTACATGTTGTGCATATAATTGTAAAGTCACATGGATATTATCAACATGTGACCTATTTTGAGAAGTGCATGGGTGGTGAAGTGTAACTCCCCACCTCTATAAATATGTAATTGAATTTTGTAGTTGGGGGTGGTGAATTATTGTAGAGTCATGTTGCTGGTTTTGATGCGCAGATGACTCATGGAGATAATTTATAGTGTAAGAAGTTTATATGTTTTACAGTAATTATGGATGGAATATATTGATTGGATAATGGTATTATACATAATTGAATCTAGTTCTTGTATGGTTAATCTTATTATAGTTATTATTAGTTCATGATTCTCTTGAGATCTAGATCTGGTTTATGCACTATGGAATGTTTATGTTTAGTTATGAATTTGGATATGTTTAAACATCATCTCACTAACATCTTATACAAATAACTCCAAAGAGGGACATGGTACCTTTACGCATTTATGGATAGCGCTTAGCTTAGGCTAAGTGATGTGCCATCGTGCCTAGGTTATTCATAGTAAATTCTAGATTGCATCTTTGGTTCCATTACTGGGACCTCTTTATCAATTGTTTTTAGAATGTTTTGTGATGAAGGCATATCAGTTGACCCTATCAAGTGTTGAGAAGTGGATAATAGATTTGGAAGATGAATACACTTGGAGATTCAACAGTGGATCTAAGTTTGATGCACACGCATGTGTGGAGTAGAACTTGTATGACCATTTATATGAGAGTTTATTTTCTATCTTTCCAATAGAGCTATACAAGTGGATGGTTTCTTATGCATCTAAAAGGAATTAGATATTTCACAAACTTTTCTAGACACAAGAATAATTTCAGGCCCTTTATGACGTTGATTTCATTTGGACGATCCCTATGGATAGTTGGTTCTGTGGTATTTTGAATAGTTATATTTTTGAGTAATCAATTTCCACTTATTATTTTGTTGAGGTAGATGAGTTCTATTTTTTACGTTATTCCAGGGAACCTACCTGTAAGGCATTCCACTACAAATTAAAATCTTCATGGTAACCCCGAATTTGGAGAAGAATCGATATCTAGCTAAAATCCACCACGCGCGGGGTATGAGAAGGTTTGGTGAAGGATGGAGGACCTAGTAATAGAGAGGAAAAGAGAATAAATGTGGCTTAATTATAATGAGGCACAAGAGAGGGAGTTAGGGAAGTGATGCGAGATTACATAACATATGGCCTTGAGGAAAGAGACGGCTCATGATGGATTTGGAACTCACACAGAGGGTGTGGAGAAAGAGCATCTAGAACTCCCCTTTTTGGGAAAGCATGACAAGGAAGCCTCAATGGCCTCTTATGAAAGTGAGCTAGTAGAGATGATGTGGGCCACATGCGTGCATCTGAATCTACCTAACAACCTATCCCTTATGCTTGGTTTTTCATTTTCTAGTATAGCCAGTACTCAACAAGCTAGTTTAGGTATTAGAATAATAGGAGTGAATCAAATAAAATGTGCATCTATGGCCAGAAGAATGTTTCCTTTTATTTAGAGGTACCTTTTCAAGTGCGTCGTCGGTGTAGAACTCAGTCACATAGAATTTTGGACTCACTTCTTTGAGTAGTACCACCTCATAGAATGTAGGAATTTAGTTTAGTACCACTGTTGGGACACAACGTAGTAAATCCTCTATTTCACTTCTAGCTATAGGTGAAGGATCAAGGGGCATAGGTGGCTCTAGTTCAGGTGGATCTAGTGGGTCTGGAGGTAGAGGTAACATAGGGTGTTCTAGATCTTGTGGGCATGGTCCTCACCAACCCAATAATATTTACATGAAGATATCACTTTATCTTCTAGAGAACATGGGAGTAGAGAGTCCCGCTAAGCATGTGCACATGTGTGAGATACTGTTACATGAAAAAGGGATCATGGCTATAGAGCCTAATGAAATTTATTTTGTAACAACATTGTAGGGTAACACACATAGTTGATACAAAAATTTTGAACATGATCGGACTTTCGTAGATTATACAACATTACGAGATGCTTTCTTTAAGGAATTTTATTTTCCCGAGTTCAAGTAGAAGAGTATAAGCACGCTCAATGATATTAAGTAGGGCACTCGCTTAGAGTTTTGGGAATATGATGTCCAATTCAAAAATATTTTGTCTAAACTTTTGTGTGATATCCATGCAAGCCAACATGCACAATGGTTTTTCAACGGCTTGATCACACCTTTTAGGAGGAGGACACCTAATATATATGTATATATATATATATATTCTACTTACCTTCACATGGATATATATATATATATATATATATATGGATCCATGTGAAGTGCTTGAAGTATAATTACATGTGAAGAATTTGGAATTATAAACACTTGAGTGATCCCATTCCTATAAGCTCATATTGTAGCTATGGAATTTAGCGCTTTGAAACTATTGGCTGATTCAAAGCACGCAAGATGTGTAATTGGATTTGGTGTATAGATTTTGAAGTTGAGGGGCACACTAAGGAT
Organism: Taxus wallichiana var. yunnanensis; assembly: GCA_018340775.1. NCBI lineage: Eukaryota > Viridiplantae > Streptophyta > Pinopsida > Cupressales > Taxaceae > Taxus > Taxus wallichiana. The sequence goes on along the minus strand of CM031244.1, from coordinate 787,338,285 downwards.
ATTTTCCCGCAAGTTAATGTCTTCATTATTTCTAGACCGTAAGATATGTCATTTAGACCATGATTCAATCTACTACCCATTGTTACAACACATGATAAGGAATAATGTATCTTGGTATTGTAAGATTTTTCAATCCATGACTCACAATATCAAAGATTGTAGGTTGATTGATCAAATCCATGATGCCGGTACCATGATCATGATCAAAATAAAAGGTGATATGATCATACTAAAGGGATTTTTGAAGGAGGTTGTGTTAGAGGTTGAGGATACCATGGTGGATTTAGGGGCCAAGGTCGTGGTGGTGGATGAGGTGATTTTCCTTAGGGAACATGTAATATGTGTGGATATCCTAACCACTATAGGTGTGAATGCCCTTAGAATATTACTTATTCTTTTTTGGAAATAATCATAACTATGAGGAGTTTCAAGACTTATATGAGCATCTTAGCAAATAACTAAAGAGAAGCTAATAGATCTCACAATAAAAAGGTACACCTTTACTATAAATACCTGATTTAGTAATATCTAGAATTATTTCATGCTTTACGTTATCTCGTGAAACCTCCATTTTCTATCTCATTCAAATAATCATTGTGATGCTTTTCGTAACCTCTTTTCTATCCTCCTTTGTGCGCATATTTTGTGTGCATCCTTTTTATGCTTATTTTTTGTGTCTTTCTCTATAAACAAGATTATAGTCGATTTAGAAAAAAAAAAAAAACTGGATTTGAACACTCAGCCCCGCAATCTATGGTTTGTGTATAATTTTTTAATTTTAAAGACATGCTTTTCTCGATTGAGAATCAAAATCCAAAACCCTACTCAATATTTCTTCAAGTTATTTAAATATTAGTTTAGCACATTCCATGAAATAAATTTCAAAGAAGTAAAAAGAGCAAGATGCGATAATTTTAAATTTTCACTTTCCCCTTTAAAAGCAAAAGGGTGGGCTATTGAAATTTCAAATATCTAAAAATGTGGGGGAATTCAAATTTCCCTATTTTTATTTTCCCATGGTTTAAAAATTAAAAATAAACATTTTTCATTTTCTATATCATATAATAATATAAACATAATAACAAATATATTATACAACATATAATTGAACCAAGCATAACAAAAATATATTAAAAATTTAGAAGAAATCAATCCTAATTTATTGTCCATACCCAATAATAATATAAACATAATAACAAATATATTATACAACATATAATTGAACCAAGCATAGAAAAAATATATATTAAAAAAATAGAAGAAATAAATCCTAATTCATTGTCTATAGCCTATAATAATATAAACATAATAAAAAATATATTGAACCAAAGCATAACAAAAAATATAAAAAAAGTAAGTAATAAATCATATACATAGTTTTGAATTTTATTACAATAATATATTGACATTTATGTTCCAATATTTATAAAATTCGATTTCAACATTATTAGATATAGTTTTCATTAATTTAAATTAATTATCTAATTGAAATCGCCATGTGGCAAGTTCAACCAAGTTATTTGGGATACATAATAAGGCTAGCGATCCAAGATTGAACATACAATGTTACTCTATGGCTACTTTCAAACTAAAAAATATTTGAGCCTAAGGCCGGATATGCCATTTATGTCAATAAGTAAAGGAGCATAGTGGGCGCTAATCATTTTCTTCATTAAGAAATGATGTGAAATATGGCTTGAAAACCATCTATCTTATGGAAACTACATACTAAGTCTAGGATTCCACAAATTTATAGATAGTGTTTAAAATTAGAAGAGGTAAATGTAAGATCTCGATGGCCACTAAGCTAAACCGTGGTTTATTTTTTTTGTCTTAATTCAAAATAAGAAAATTTTGAGCCTACGATATGGTATTTTGTTTATGTTAATAAGTAAAGGAGCTTAATGGGTGCTAAGAATTTTATTTTATAGGAGATTATGTGAAGTATGAGTTGAAAACCATGTATCTCATTGAAACTACATACCAAGGCCAAGGATCCCAAACTATAATGATAGTGTTTAAAATGAGAAGAGGTAAAGGTACAAACCTAGTGGCTACTAAGGTAAAATTTGATTTATTATTTTATGTCTACTTGACAAAATAAGAAACTGTTATTTGATTTTTTCCCTCTGAAGAATTGGAAAACAAGACCCCCAGAAAGAAAATGAGGGATCAATTCGGCCATGGGAGATCACATTTCAGGATTGGATGAATAGTTTAAAGAGGTTCATCACATTGTAGAGGATTTTGGGAAATGAAGAAGCTCAAAAGTCTGAATTTTGAACTTCAAGGTGGGGTTATTCGGAGTTAGGCTGAAGCAAAATTTAGGGAATTCACGAAAAGGAATGCAAAAAAGGAGTCAAAATTCCAAAAATAAAGTCTAAAATTAAAACTTTGAGCTTTTAGGATTTAAGAGTTTTAATGTGGCAAGTGGATAATGAAACCCAAATTCCTAAAACCCCTAAAACCGGAAGTTGTAAAACCCTAAAACCCAAAGTCTCGAAACCTCAAAACCCAAGTGCCAAACCCCAAAACCTGAACTCCCAAAATCCCAAAACCCTGAAAACCTAAAGGTCAAAACTTGAAGTCAAACATTGAGACTTCAATGTATCATAATTTTGGAGGTTTTGTGAACTCAAGAAGATGAACAATAACCCAAAATCCAAAATCAAAATGCAAGAATTTCTTAATCCCAAAAGTCCAAAATTTTGAATTTTGAAGGATGTAATGCAATTCGTTGTCCGAAGAGGAAGAGATCACCACCCTCATTTATTAAAATGTGGTACCATCATCTTCATATGTCCATACCTTTTGACTAAAAGATCAGATTTTCACAAAATCAGACTTTTTGGAAATCCCTCAATGTCCTTTACACAACTATGAATGGTTTTCTTATTTTTAGTGAGAGTATGTTTTTAAAAATAAAGAAATACAATCCTCCATTTTAGAGGGTGTTTCAGGGTTTTACACCGACGTAAATGATGAGGTATGGGTTTCCTTTCTTCTCCAACAAGTAAAATTACATGGAGGTATGTGTTTTGTAGTGGAATACATCATTGTTGCAAGTGGTTTTAATGCATTTTTGGGTGGTTGAAGCAAGATTTTGAATTTCTCTCTCTACCTTCTCTCATTCTTCCTATATATTGTAAGAAGGGTATCATTTCAAAAGGTTGGAAAACTTGTATATGCATATCCCTTAATTCTTATCTATAAGATATTTGTGGAGAATTAAAACCTCCCTATTGAACATTGTAATGTAAAATCTATTCCTTTGGCCCTATATGTGATGTATTGTGTCAACTTTTAGAGGTATAAAATCATTATGTTTATTATGTAGGTTGTTCAACATCCATCTTGGCTCATCACCTTCCCTTAGAGTAGGTTTTAATTTTCATGCATTTTATCTATCTTTGTCTCTTTGGGAATATTATATTAGGATTAGATTAGAGACTCTATGAAATTTGGAGTAGTTAGAACTAGGATAGGATACAAAGCCGACCTTCTCTGGAGATATTTCCCAATTTAAAATTGCCACACTTTGGGAAAATATCCATGTTATGCAATCACACTAAAAATTTCAATCTATCGATTTGTAAACAATAAGGGGTCTTTTGATTTTGCCACAATAGAAACTTTTGAGTCTAGGGTATGATATGTCATTTATGTTAATAAGTAAATGATCTTAGTGGGATCTACACATTTTATTTGATAGGAAATTATGTGAATTATGATTTGAAAACCATGTATCTCATTGGAACTACATGCCAAGTCCAGGGATCCAAAATTGAAATGATAGTGTTTAAAATGTGAAGAGGTAAAGATAAGAGCCTAGTGGCTTCTAAGATAAATCATTATTTATTATTTTATTTCTACTTTCAAAATAAGAAACTTTTGAGCCTAGGGTTTGATATGGCATTTATTTCATTAAGTAAATGAGATTAGTGGGTGCTACACATTTTATTTGAAAGGAAATGATGTGAAGTATGATTTAAAACCATATTTCTAATTGGAACTACATACCAAGGTCAGGGATCCAAAATTTTAATGATAGTGTTGAAAATGAGAACATGTAAAGGTAGGAAACTAGCGCCCTGCTAAGCTATACCATGATTTGTTGTTATTTTATGGCTATTTTCAAAAAAAGAAACTTTTGAGACTAGGGTCTGATATGTCGTTTATGTCAATAAGTAAAGGATCTTAGTGGTGGATAAGCATTTTTTTATTGTAATCGAGATAAAATGTGAGTTGAAAACTATGTATCTTATGGGAACTACATATGAAGGCTAGTGATTTAAAATTGTTAAGATAGTGTTTATATTGATAAGAGGTAAAGGTAGGAGCCTAGCAATTACTAAGCTATACCATTAAATTTAATAGGTTATGGTGTTCTACTCAATACGTACAAAATCTTAGTGGTCACTAAGAATTTTCTCTCGTAAAAAATGTGAATTATATGTTACAAAAAATAATTCTTGTGAGTACTACATAATAGATGAAAACACAATATTGACCAAAAGCTATATACGTATAGTATTTATAATGACTATTAGTAATGGTCGGATCCTGGGACCACTAAGGTAGAGTATGATATTTTATTTTATTGTTGTTTTCAAATTATTAAATCTGTTGAACACCGCGTCCATTACGCCCTTACTTTTGATAAGGAAAAAATGTTGGCGTTCACTAAGAATTTTCTCCCATAAGATCCGATCTGAATTATGTGTTTCAAACAATATACCTTATAGGAACTACATAATGCTTCATCCCTCATGTACTTTAATCACTCTAAGAAAGAACAACATAGGAAAAAAAATTACCTACATTTAATATTGTAGGACCCAAAAACTAGGAAAAAATAATTACCTACCTTTAATATCTTCCCTTAATGATTCTAAGAAATAACAACATATATCACTTAAAAAAGGAAAACAAAAACCAACAACCAAAATTACAAGTACAGATAAAGATGAGGGGGTTTTTATTCTTCCCTTTTATAAAAAGGTCATAGAGTTGTAGTGGATTTGTGGAAGAGGCATGGTTTGAATGGTTGAGGAAAAAAACTACCAAAGTTGGACAAATCTCAGATTTTGGAGGTGTTCATCCTTATGACATGAGGAGAATTGTGAGTGGCCTCTTCATTGGCCACTAAAGTTGGTCCTTTGGGTGTTTCACCAAAGAAAAATAGATAAGACATTGCGAAGGAGACCTGCAAGAGATTGGAAGGGTTTTAGGGTTATCGTGAAGCTCACTATACAAAATCATTAGTCAAATGTTACAATTTTTCCTACTTCAATTTCCTTGGTTATTAAATCCAGGAAGGAACCTGAACATGATATGAAAAATATGAAAAACATTAAACATACCGAGAACATCTTGTTACGTGATGTTATATAAATTTTGAAGGTCATGAAGCCCCGATCCATTGCTAAATATCTTCCAAGAACCGTGAAGGATATTTTGGTACTTTTGTTTCTTTTGGGGTGCACTATTGATGGCAAGGATCCCAAGGATTTAGAATTATATATCGATGAAGGAGAGGTTGAGATTCCATAGGATTGATCGGAAGGAAGTGATTTTATTTTGGGTACGTTTTATTGAGTTTTGGTGTATTGGGTTTTTTTTTTAAGGTTTTATTGGGAACAATAGATTAAAGATTTATGGATATTTCGTTGAATAAAAAGGAGCACGCTAATTTTTTTATAGTGGGTTTCGTTGCTTATTTAATTTTTTTATTTTCTTTTTTAATGTAGCTATATTTGTAGTCCTAATTTCCTTAATAAAACTCAGTTATTTTGGTAATGTTAGACTATAAATATTATCTAGAAGCATTAAAAAAAAATAAGTAGCTTTTAGTAACATATTTATTGGATAATGTTTGCAATAATTTATTTTCACTTTACAAGACAAAGCTCATTTCCTATGAATTTGTGGCATGAGGCTTAACTCATTGACAAAAATTCACATAAGTGATTGTGCAAAGGCTGCAACAATGTTGGGGTTTAGCAAGTTAGAAAATGGCCCGAATCTATGATGGCTATGTTGAGGGAAAGGGGGTTCTGGTTGAATTTTATGTAGAGGATTTAACTTCGATTACATATTTTTAGGTTTAAAGCTGATGTAAGAGCATCTACAATTCCATTCCAGTGAGATTTCACTATAATCAAATGAACTATAAAAATAATATTGATGATGGTTTTCAGGTCAGAGTGAGAATGATGATATCCTAGCAACCGCTAAACTAGAGAATCATATTTTATTTTATCATTGTTTACAAATTACTAAACTATTGAACCTAGCATCCACTATGCCCTTACTTTCGATAAGGAAAAAAATATTAGCGTTCGCTAAGCATTTTCTCCCACAAGATTTGAAGTGATTTAGGTGTTTCAAACAATATACCTTTTGGGAACTATGTAAGGATTGATCCCTCATGTACCTTAATCACTCTTTGAAATAACAACATAGGAAAAAAATAGGAAAAAAATAAATTAGCTACCTTTAATATTGTAGGACCCAAAAATAGGAATTTTTTTTTAACTTTAATATTGTACATTAATCACTCAAAGAAATAGCAACATATATTACTTAAAAAGAGAAAACAAAAGAGAACAACCCTAAGTCCAAGTATAGAGAAATCTAGAGTTTTTCCTAGTCTATCCTTTTAGTAAGAGGTCATGGAGTTGTAGAGGATTTTCAGAGGAGGTATAGTTTGAAGGGTTGAGGGAAAATGCCACAAAATTTTTACCCATCTCAGGTTGTGGAGGTGTTCATCCATGTGACAGGAGGATAAGTTGGAGAAGACTCTTCATTGGCCCCTAAAATTGGTACTTTGGGTCCTTCACTGATGAAAATAGGAGAAGACATTGTAAATGTTACTACACTGGATTAGAAGGGTTTGAGGGTTACCATGAAGCTCACTATACAAAATTTTCTAGAAAACGTTGCAGTTGTTCCCAATGCAGCGGCCTTCGCGATTAAATCCATGAAGGAACTTGAACATGACATGAAAAATATGGAAAACATCAAACATAATGGTAATATTTTGTTGGACAATGTTATTGAAATTACAAAGGTCATGACATGTTGATTTATAGAAAAACATCTTGCGGGATCTATGAAAGAGATTATAGGTACATGTGTTTCTATCTGTGTATTGTCAATAGAAAGAATCCTAATTATTTACAATTAGAGATCGATGAAGGAGAGGTCAAGATTCCAGAGAATTGATCGAAAGGAAGTGATTTTGTTTTGGGTATGTTTTATTGAGTTTTAGTGTATTGGGTATTTGTTTGTTTTTAAGGTTTGATTGGGGAACAATGGCTTAAATATTTATGGGTCTTTCATTGAATAAAAAGGAGCACGCTAAATTTGGTTATGTTTGTGTATTTTCTTGTTTAATGTACTCTATATTTGTAGGCCTAATTTCCTTAATAAAACTAAGTTATTTTGGTAATGTTAGAATGTAAATATCAGTTGGAAGTATTAAACCAAAATAATAATTAACATCTAGTAATATATTTACTAGATAAGGTTTGTAATAATTTATTTTCTATTTACAACACAAAGCTCATTTCCTATGAATTTGGGGCATGAGGCTTAACTCATTAAAAATCATACTCATAAGTGATGGTGTAAAGGTTGCAACATGGTTGGGGTTTAGAAATTTGGAAAATGGCCCCAATTTGTAATGGCTATGTTGAGTGAATGGGGTTCTTCTAGGAGTTGATGTAGAGGAGTCAACTTGGATTATATATTTTTGAGGTTTAAGGCTGACAAAATACCATCTACAATTCCATTAAAGTGATATTTTACTACAATCAGATGAGCTATAAACACAATATCAATGACGGGTTTTAGTTCCAGAGCAAGCATGATGAGAGACTAATGACCGCTAAAGTAGAGCATGATATTTTATTTTAACGTTGTTTTCATATTAGTAAATAGTTGAATGTAGTGTCCATTATGCCCTTACTTTCGATAAGGAAAAAATGCTTAACATTCACTAAGAATTTTCTCCCATAAGATCCGAAGTGAATTATGGATTTCAAACAATATAACTTATGGGAACTATGTAAGGCTTGATCCCTCTATATGGTATGCAGTGTAGTTATTGTCTCCTCTAGGTACATTCCAGCCAACATGATATAATTATAATCAATGAAAAACACTAGAAATCCAAATTTATACAGATAGTGTTTACAATGACCGTAATGGTAGGAGCCTCGTGGTTGCTCAGCTAGGTCGCAATTTATTATTTTATCACAATTTTCAATAAAAGAAACTGTTGAAAGTAGCATCGATGTGCTGTTACTTTTTATAAGTAATGAAACTAAGCATTAGGTAAGTAATTTTTTTGATACGAAACATTGTGAAAACGACCATACTTACATTTAGGAAAAGTGTAATCCTTCCCATTTTTTTTATATCTTGTTGTGGAATTTCCCACCAAGTTCTACTCTTAAAATATTATACTTAGAATAGTTATAGACAATTATACATAATGAATAAAGTATGTCTGATATACATATATTTTGTATTGTCTTATATAACAAAAAATGATGAGTTGTCACTTACTCTGTTAATGTGATTTGTTTCTCAAATACTCTCCTAAAAATATCAAACATTAGATCTTCTAACTACTATCCTTTAAACATGTAATCCTCACCACTACAATATGACCAATATACAAATAAATCACATAGTATTGTAAAACAAATAGTACAAGCTACCACAAAATATCAAATATTACATCTTAATGTCCTCTATAGTTTATCATTAAAAAGGTGTAAATGGCTTAAAAATTGTTTTAGGTTGTTCTTTTATATGTTGACTAGAATTCTATCTGCCACTAAAGTGTGTATTTTTTAACATTCCTATCATGCCATCTATATAATTTTATGGCTTGTTCGGGTCATATGTAATACTTTCAAAAGGTGCAAATGGTTTCATATCTTTTAATGCATCATAATTCGATTTCATACTTTTAGAAAAAAAATTATTGTTGATTTGATCCACAAAATATGAATTATTGTAACCAGTTGAATGATATATAATATGTCCTATCGAAGCCTAGTGGTCACCAACCATTAAGTTAATTACCCTATTATGATACATTGTAACGAAATCTAGAAGTTAGTTTCCGCTATGGTAGTATTTAAATTCCTTAACAGGAAATGTGACAAAAACACTTTAAAGTACAGAAATGATCTAATTATTAATGTATTTTACTCTAAATATAGGTAACATGTCTTCCATTGTTCATGCTCCATTAAAAACAATTTCATTCATCGCAGGTGGTATTTTTTGGAAGGAAAGAGGCGAGGAATAGTTTGTGGAAATGAATTCCGCTGAAAACTACAATGTTGACCTGTGGTTGTTTTTTTATAGATGATAATCACGAGGAAGTTGGTATTGTTCTATCATCGAAGTTATTTATTTTGGGATGAGTTCATGTCCAAGTGGAACACTTTGACTTTGAAAATAATAAGTGTCTTATTCTAGATATGGAGTTATTTCTTTCTTTGTTGAGGAAATGGAAAATGCATGCCTCCTTAAATAGCAAACCATCTTCATGTTCAAAATATGGTTGGAATTTGGGGATTCTAACAGATTTTGACAAAATTGGTTATTCAAATGCATAAGTCATTCACAATGGTATATTTACAATATTTAGGAAATTATATAGAAATAAGAAAAAATCTTCTATTCATCATTTTTTGCATAGAAAAGGTTCTATTTCACCTCCAAAACATGCACAGTTGTTTACTATGTTGAGGAAAAAATATTTGTCTAAATTGGAGATAAAACCATATAAATAAAAATTACATGGGATGAAAAGGAATACTAAATCAATTGGGTATTTTAAGGCTAGTGTAGTAGTAGAGAAATTTTATTCTCACTATTGAAGAATAAAAGGAGACAACGAAATGTGAGTAAAAGTTCCACATTAATTAAGAAATAACTATCCAGATAATATTTTATTCACATCCTACAGTGAATCCAATGTAATAAAAAAATTAAATTGCATGAATCACACTACAACTAGTTGTTTGTATTGTTTGGTGAGGATATCAATGGAAAAATAAATTTTGATTCCCATATTGGGGAAAAAATGGAAAAATGAAAAAAAAACATGAGGTGGAAGAAGTTCTTCCCTTCATGGCTCAGAAAATATTAGACAACTATATGACGTCACTGGAAGGAAATATACCAACAAGGATGAAAGTTGCAGACAATTTTTAATGTAAATGTGCATATTTGATCCATATTCAATCATCTTTATCATCTAATCCTTCAACTAATCATTTCAATATTGAATCTGTGATCACTAATTTTTACAATTTGGCCAATGATATTTATTCCAATGTCATAATGGAACTTCTAACAATTATCGAAACCAATGTACTATATTATATTATTGTTCTAATACCAACCGGTTATTCAAAAATGTTAAGTGACACAATACAAATATTTATGGAAAAGGTTAAATACATTGGAGTATCCATTCTAGATCGATGCTACTGAGACTCTGCGATAGAACGGGATATTGAAAGGTTTGTGTCTTATATTGTACACAATATCTTACATACACTACTGCGATAATAATGATGACTATTTAGAATGGGTCATTATGGATTGGATGCATAAAATACCACAAAAATTATTAACTACAAGAAAAATTGTCCTAAAAGGAAACATCCATCATTTTCTTTGAGAAATATGGTATGAGTACTTGGGTTGAGATGTTAACTCGATGTTGTTATGTAAATTCTCTAGTACTAGTGATTTATGTCGGCAGTGTCGCACTCCATGCAATGGTGGATTCCAAGCTATCCACCATTTTTTTGTTGAGACACATAGTCAAGTGATGATTTTGAAACATTACTATTCTCATTTGAAGAAAGGTTTATCTCCAAAACAAATTCAACAAATGATTTTTTTATGTAGATAACAACAAATCTATAAAATTTTATGTAAAACCATTTCATCTTGATGCAACAAAAAAATTAAACATGGTGATTTACTTTCAATTATTTAATAAATATGTTTAATGAGTTGTATCTTGATTGCAATGGTTTTCAATTTTTTAACAAAGTTATGTTTTTTACATTTTAGATGACAAATGTGGAGGATGTAGGCACAACAACCATGAATATGCAATCAAATCTAGTTATATATGTTAATCATGTGAATTTACAAATAAAAATGGTAATAATCCCCACAAATTTATAAGACAATAAACGATTATGCATAAAACTAATAAGGCACAAAAATTTATAGCAAATGATATGATATCCATGTGTATTTTACAACAAAGATTTTTATAAGGCCTTCCAATTTATAGGAAACGATAACTAACAAACAATATTTTATATGCTTAGCTTAGGGTCAAAGAAAACGTTTAAGGAAATCCATTTATAAGCTATGATAACAATTTAAAATAAACTATATAAATATTAGTGGGATCTATGCATCCATGTTCAATACAGACTAAAAAACCTTACATTCATCAACATCTCACATATTTACAACTGCATACTATCGACAATATTTCATTGATTTAATATTACATACTAACTACTTACATTGAATTAACATTTTTGTGGATTCAACATCATCATAACAAAAACTACATATGGCTTGATCCAGCTTGTACATATGTAAATGAGCACTTGGATAGCCTCATTAAATGATTTATAGCTAAGTGTAGTTCGGCCAATGATGGCATAGCCTAGTGGTCACAAATCCTCATCAATAGCTGAGGGTTGTTCTCTGCCAAAGGGTGGTTTGATGAATATAAGCATAGCTTAAGAGCTGCTAAATTTTAATTATAATGTAGTGAACAATTGATATTGTACTTACCATATCACCATAGAGACCACAATTTGTATCCATTCAAGTTTTCCATAGCATGAAATAGATTATGAACTAATTAATTTTAATTTCAAATACATTATGCTCGCATTTTCAATAGTAAGAAACAAATTATGAATTTATGATTTTTTCTTAGAAATATCTCATGCATTAATGGATCCAACAAGATGTAAATGTGGTGTATCCAAGACACTATCTCAATCACTAACTTGTTATCCATAAGCTAAAATGTTGTTTATTTCAATTGGTTGTGATTGATATGTGGTCAAGAAAATAAAATTTGTTTACTTCCTCGCATGTAGCGATACAATTTACTTACTTATTTTGGATATGGAGTACTGCTATATGGGATAAACAAAACATACAATATGAAGATCTCATTTATGCACTATTACTCAAAATTAGATAATCTCCTTAAAATGGATATTGAAAGTATTTTTATCGATAGTAAAAATAAGACTAACTAGCATAGCTATATTATATAAATATATGTAATATATGCCGAGAGGTATGTATTAAATATATTTATATATTATAGAAATATATAGGTGCCTCATGAACTTCAACTCTGGCATATTTTACATACATAAATCAACACATGATATGTAAAATATGTTAAGAGGTAAAGTTCACAGACACCTATATATTTTTATAATATATAAATATATGTAATATATACCTCATAGCATTTATTACATATACTTATATAATGTAGGTATGTGAATAACAACAATGGGATAGGTCTGAAGCACCATGGTGTCCTCTTGATCTGTAACTTGCTCACCGTGGTTCCCTTCATCCTCAAACATGAAGTTTGAAAGATCAAACTCTTCTTCAACATTAGAGCTTAGAGGGGATGAAGTGGGAGGAAGAAATGAAGGATCTTCTATGGCCTCGCTCCACACTTGGAGCCTCTAAATGGTATGGTCCTCCTCCATCTTCGGTTCATCAATCAAATTAGGCCCTTCAAATAAAAGAAAAAAATCTTCAATAAGGCTTTCTTCACTAAGTCACCTCAACTCTGATTTGATCTCTTTGAATTGTTCCTCTTCAATGGGACTTGGAGCTGGTTTTTCTTTCTCCTTAACTAATTGTATAACTTGGGTTAGATCAGCATCCTCTTTGGTAGAGTGCCATTATGGACACCGCATTCGAGCAAACAGATTGTTGATCTTATCCTTCTTCTTTTTCTTCTTTTTTTTGCAACAAACTCAGCCTCAACCACCATTCGCTCTTCAACTTTGACCCTTCTATGGGATTAACCATCAAGGGAATATTTGTAAATTCAAATCGATGACACCCAAATCTTGATTTTCTATCATTTCTTCGATGTTGGGCTCCTCTTTTTGTTGTTATCCTTGACTGGATTCTTGAGTATCTTCCCAACATGGACTTGGGAATGAAAGAGGAGTGGTAGGTTGGGGTTCAACAAGTTTGACTATTTTTGATGTGGATAGGGAGGAGGAACTCCTTGTTTGTTTAGAGTGGATGACTGCTTGGAAGGGAAAAGGGAAGAAGAATTGAGATGAGGTGAAAGATTGGGAGATGGAGAAGGGAAATCAACAGTTGGAGAAGAAAATGAGGAGCTAGACTCATGACACTATTGTGATGATATTGATTGAGGAAGAGGAAAATAAAATCTAGGAGGTGGTGGACTTACCCATTGACAAGGTTTTCTTGTGTCCAACTCATAAGCCTCAATCTCCTCAATCCATTGTGTAAGTTTAGGTAGTACTTCAACCATGAAGTCAAGCTTCTCCTAAGGGCTGTAATGTCTTGGAAAAGGGCCTCCCCATGGACAAGGTTCTCTTTAACCAATCCTAAATGCCTTCATCTTTATTGTAGCCTGGACTACACCATACTAGCCTCCATCCTTGAATCTTCTCCAACATATTAGTGTTTTCCATGCAAAGTTATCACCATTATATGCATCCCCTTTTTCTTGATAAGCTCCATATCCAAAATATTTTTGACCCTTCTCATATGGGTAAGCATAATGGTTCGGATCTAATCATAATACTAATCTAAGGGAGTTGGAAAGTACATTGTTGGTGGTCTACACTATTGTTGCTGAAATTGTGAGTTATAAGATGGAAATGAAGTCATGATTACACAGCTTCATCGAAATGGAATAAATTGGGAGATGTGGAAATAAAAATGAATGACGATGGGTGGAAATTGATGAAAAGGTCTCGAAACTCAAAGGATGGGTCATTGACCAGATGGAGTCACTAGATGTGCTTTGTGTGTGCCTCAAAATGCTAAATCCTCTCAGAACACATCAACTCGCTAAGATGAAGTGGTAAAGTGCCTCGGACCTATCCCACAAGGAGTGCAAAAAGTGTTAGTGTAGAATCACAACACCTTCGATTGTCCTAAGTTTGAAATGGGTTTGAAGTGGGGAATCCGGTGTGATTGCACAACATTGGACCATCTCTCCAGCTGTGGGACTTGTAAAACCTGAGATGGACCTCTAGAGAAGGATGATTCCTACTTCCTAAGTTACTTGCCACTAGCTACTCCAGTGTAGGAAAAACCTAACTAATACTAATCTAACTGTTCCAAGGAGATAGGGATAGAGAGAGAGGAAAAGAAATTCTACACTAAGTGGTGATACAACAGAAAAGGAAGTGGTTGTTCACAGACCTATACTACTGGAATTGGAGACAGGTGAGCAGAGGAGAGGGTGGAAAAGATGCACCACACACCAAAGAAAGATTCACATAGAACACCACTTCAAAACCCATTAAGTGTGGCTCCCAGGACCTAGAAAAAACATCAAAGTATGCATGTTATACCTTGTAATGATGAGAAGTGAGAAGAGACAATAAAATAAGCAAAGGATGGAAAAAGTATCACAAAATAGATTTTATTGATCCAAAAGTTCACACAAGTACATCATTAGTGCAAAAGAGGTAAGAGAATGTCATTACAGAGCCCGAAAGGAGGCTTATACTTTGCACAATACCCTAAGGAAAAGGAGAGTGGGGGGTAGGAGAGAAACAATGACCAACCCTTTAAAAATGCCCCTTATTTACAAATATATATAAGGAAGAGAGAAAGAGAGAGGGAAAATCCAACCCTGCTCCAACCACTCCTAGGAGAGCATTGAATCTTGCTCTAAAATCTCAACCTCTCGACCATAAATACCCCTACAAATCTGCCCACAATCTGCCGAGTCCGCCTTGATTTTCTGTTTGGTGTGTTGAGGGAAGAAGAACAGCGGATCAAATCAAATCTGATCTGGTTGTTAGAGAAATTGAATCATATATTAATGGCTCAAAATATGTTTTCCCATTTTTGTCCGATTCCAGGGAAGAAGGTGGTTGGGATATTTCCAATGGTGATCAAATCAAAAACTTTGTTCTTTTGGCACAAAAATTACAAAAATGCAAAAATGCCTGCACCACAAGCTCGCAATTCACTATTGTTGATGCATTGGAAAAATCACTCCAAAGTCTAGCTTCGGCATGTAATATTAATGGCTTGATGGAATATTACACTTTTGCCTTTTTGAGCCAAAATTTCAAACCATTCACGGTGACCCACCTTCTTTGACCCAAAACATGCCCACGTGTACATCTGGCATGCATTTTCAATCTCGATTTTACCATTTGAATTTTCATGGAGATGACATGTAGATGCCTCCACCATCCCTTCCATACTTAGCCAATTTGGGCCTACTACCTTTCAAACCCTAGGACACGAGAGCCGGCCTCGTTTGAGTTTTTTTGAGTTTTAAATGGCTGATGAGACCCCTTTTAGCTCTACCCTATTTAGAATTTTTAATTTTGGGACTTGGGACACGTCCCCCTTTTTGACTTAGACCATGTGGCAATGCCCATAATCCCTTGGAGTTACGCCGATGAAAACCCTCCAAGACTAAGAGCCCCTTTAGACCTAGGACACTGGAAGTTTTGTGTAATGCCCATAATAAAAGGTTTAGTTTAGTTAGTAAAATTATGAATTTTTTTTTTAAAGTTCCTATGACAAGCTTCAATAATACAAGAGCTACAACAAAATTCAAGGTCAAAATATATTTAATAAATAAAGTTTTCTCATCACAACAACTATAAAATTCACAACCTCTAAAACATAGGGTTAAAATAATCATAGAAACAAAAGGAAATTTCTCACTAATAACACACTCAAAACTTCTTGGAACCATTCCCATTAGATAGGAAATTTCCTCCCCTTTCCAGGGATATAAGGAATTTCATCTAACTCCTTGAATTCTCAAGTTATGGGCCGGTGGCCTTGGGAGGAAATTTTTTTCCCAAAGGCAACTGCGGGGCTAGGGAAGAAGTTTCTCACGGCCATAGAAGATGGGTGTGGAAGAAACTTTTTCTCCTAGGCACGAAAGACAGACGTTGAAGAAAATTTTCTCCCTAGTGAAAAACACAAGCGTGAAAGATGGGCATGAAATATGGGCACGGAAGAAAATTTTTTATCCCAAGGGGCGTGAAAGAAAATCTTTCTCCTAGTGCACAAAAGACGGATTCAAGAAAATTCTCTCCCGGTGCAAAACATGAGTGTGAAAGATGGGCATAGAAGAATCTTTTTCTCCTGTGCACAAAAGAAACTCTTTCTCCTGAGTGTGAAAGATGGGCACAAAAGATAGGTGCAAAATACAGGCGCAAAAGAAACTTTCCCTTTTTCAAACTTAGAAAATTTTCAAAGCCCAATGAAGTAAAACTTCCGGAGGCCATAACTTTTGATAGGGAACTCAGTTTTTGGCAAACAAGGACTTTATGGAAATCTCTCGACGTCCTCTTTGCACAAAAACCTTAAAATTTTAATTTGGATAAATTTTTAAGGGTCGATTTTGAGAAAATGTTTTTCTATCACTAAACGGGTGAAATGGTATTTTTAACTTATAAGATTTGTTCTAATCCAATATTATTTCTTTCTCAACATGCCAACCAGACATGGGGGATTACACTTGGGTAAATTTAGGATGGTTTGCAAGGGTTAAGTTTTTTTATTGGAGATCAATTTGAAATCTCACAATTGATAGCTAAAATGACTATGTGAAAAGTTTTGAGCCTTATTTGAAAGGTTCTATGAAAATTTCTTAAGTGATAAGGTCTATTTGGGGTTGTTTTGTTCATGCAATTACAATTTAATTGTTTCATTTCATTGCTTGTCATCCTGAATAGTTTTTTGATAAAACATTTGTGAGTTTGAAAACATCTAATAGAGATCCAATTTGAATAGATTTTCTTACACTTACCAACTTTAACTATGAATTCATTCCAAAACAATCTAACATATTAAACTTGATTCCAATCAAGGAATTTAGAGGCCAAAATATAATTCTGATTTCAAAGTCATACATTTCAAAAGAACAGAATATTATAACATTTCTTCATACGTATTCACTTTTCATCTTTCCAACAGAGATTTCAAAATACATTCAACAATCAGATTTTAATACCTAATAATGCCATTTGAGAAAAGTAATACAATATTTTATTGATTCAAAAGGATATCTTTACAACTTCTTTCTTCCATTCCTCAAATACAACATACAAAATACAATCTCTTTCACATTCTTTCAAAAGTAGAAAACAAAGTATATCTCTTTCACATTTCGAATTACAACTTTCATAGTCAATACAAAACATCTTTCCATCACAAAAATATACAAGGTCATCCACTTCAAGTGGAAGAAGGTTACAATAAGGAATAATCTCAATGATGACTATCGAATCTAACTTTTTCCTTTTCTCTAGAACAGCAACATGCAGATCCATCATTCACCAATTTGATCACAATAAAAGCAAGGGAAAGTCAATGCGTTTCTTGACCCAACCAATACATGAAATGAAAAGGAGAAGCCATCCTTATTCATCGCCCCCAACAAAAATGTAATAGAATATGTGTTTCAAATCATGGAAACAAAGGCTTCCACAACACATAAGTATAATTTCACATTTAAAACACAGTCCAAAATAAAATGTAGTTTTCCACCACATTAAAACACAACAAGAAAAACCCATGCTTCATCATGCAATCCAAAGGAGTGAGAAACAATGGAGGATGATACTTATGCCTCCCAAAGGGGAAATAGGTATCACCACCTAATTTCAAACCACCAAAATATAGTATATCAAAACCATGACATGCCCTTATTCCTCCCCAAAGTACCCCTTATTTCTCACATTTCCTTATGCCTCCCCAACCTCTTATGGAACCCCATAACAAGTAAAGAAATGCAAGCTATTTATTTGCAAGGTGTAACCCAAGTCCCAACTCCCTCAACACTTATACCTCCCTAAAAAAACTTATGCCTCCCACAAAATATACCCCATAGTCTTCTCCTACACCATTCCTAGGCCATCTACCCAACAGCCCAAAAACATGCCAAAACATTCACATAAATAAAAGAGGAGCATTTGAAGAGCCACTCTCCTACCTCTCCATGATGGAGTTGTTCCAAGTTCCAAACAACAGCTTTATTCTAATGCAAAAATCTAAATATCAACCAAGCACAAGCATTCAACAATCATCAAACTTCTCAAAAGCAAGAGCTCTCAAAACAACAAAAGAAATTCATCCCAAATGAAGTATCTCTTTATCACCGAATCACAAGCACTGGAGATATAATTGAACTCGCGGTGTGATTGGATAACATGGGTACTATCTCAAGTTGTGGGACTTGCTACTTGAGATAAAGAGAAAGTCTGGTTCTTGCTCCTAAACTACCCGCCACAATCTACTAATGCAGGAAGGCTATTCTAATCTAAATTTCCAAGGGACCGAGGAGAGAGAATGCATAAAATGAAAGCCTACACTAAAGCGGTGATACACCAGAAAAGGAGGGTGTGAGAGTAATCTCCAAATGTGTGAAATAAAAGGCAAAGGCACACTAGAAGAGGTGATGACAGTTCACCATAATCTAGCAAAATGCATTCACAACAATATTCCAAGCATACACAATGTTAATGAATCCCTGCAAGAACATAATAAATAGATGCAATATACTTGTAGAAAGATTAGGGCAAGAAGAATGCAAGGAAACACAAATAGAGGGAAGATATATCCACAAACCGGTATTTTATTGCTTCATGATATGCAAAGGTTCAATCTATTACAAGATAACCTGGATCACCATGCAAGGAGTCCACTACAAGGCCTGCAACACACCGGCTCAAACAATCGAGCTTTGTTACCCAAAACTCTACCCTTCAATGAGCCCAACACCCCAATTTATAGAAAAAGAGAAGGAAAAGAGAAGGGAAAATGGAAATCCCAAAATCTGTCCTTCAACCATGATAAGAGGTATTAAATTGAGTGAAATGTTATACATTACTTTCAAAAGGCTCCCCATACTGTCCCATGCTCAGCAAGAAAGAATGATGACCATGCCTCTTAATTGCACTCCCAACTACCAAATAAAACACCTTGTTATGAACCCGGCCACGTTTTCTTAAAAATATCAATCAATTTCTAATCAAATCTGGAATTTATTGAGTGCAAGACTCGGAACCATGATTCCAATACCGATTTTATGCGATTTCGTTGAGAAATGCAAAAGTTATGGCCAAGCGGGCACTATTTTGGGTCCTCAGCAGGCGTTTTTTGTCATTTGACGGGAATGAGCATTGACTGACTGGAGCCGAATATGTTTCTTTTATTGAAATATATCTACTAAAACGTCGTTTTGCTCGTTCAAAAAGTCCAATTTTATTCGGAGCTCGGAGTCAAAATAAAAGGTCAAAGACTTTTCTCCTCTGCCTTGATTTTGATTGGTCCTGATCCTTCGGCTTTTTGCGTCCCTCGTGTCCCTTTGTCCCATTTGCACACAGTGCTAAGGAAATTTCCCATTTCCTGCCCGCTGGTTCGCGTACTCGCGGCCCGGATGTCCCATTTGCTTTGGACCGTTGGGACAAATTTTCCCAAGCCTTGGGGTTCGATTTTACTTTTCAATCGACTAAAAGTTCTCATTTTGGCCGATCCAGCTGGTTCGTGACTTTGAACTTCGCCCAACTATTCCGGGCTGCCTTGACTCATTTCGGCCGGTTCGCGTACTTTTGTCCCACGCGTGTCCCATTTGATCAAGCTTTAAGCATTAGTCAATTTTTTTCAATTTTTCAGCGATTGATTTCCGCCCCGTGCGTCCTTTTGTCCCAAATGTCCCAAATCAAGCGGCCTTTCGGCCGGTTCGCTCCCTTTGTCCCAAGTCCCATCAACATGTTGCGAGGATTAGGACTTAGCCATTTTTCATGATTTTTTTGCCCGAGCTTGTTTTTACAATTTTTTACATTTCCTCGAACTTGCTCTCTTCTTCTTGGATAGGGGGTTAGAAAAAAATCTGAGGGGACCCTAGAAACATGACTTCTTTTTTCCCGGACTCAATATAATTGCTTGGGACTAAAGAATTTGATGCATGTTATCAAAATTACCTTGAGGGGTGAATTTTGGATAAAAGTATCCAAATCCGGTGAAGCAACCCAAAACAAGGTAAGGAATTCAAATTTATAGAAGAGGGAAGAGAAGAGGATGAGGTGGATCCATGAAGGATTCCACTTCACACATCCTCAACTCCTCCTCAAGTCAACTTCAATCTCCAAGACATAATAAATAAGTAGGTAAATGATATGAAAGTTCTACTTACACACTCCAATCAAGCCCGCACTCCATAAGGACTGAAACTTAAAACGTGAAGAAAGAGCAATTAAAACGTACAACTTGACTTACAAAAATACATAATGAGAGTCTAAATTTAACTCTCCAACCATAGGTAAGGTTGGTATATAAATTTAAGAGGTGTGGGACAATTTTAACTTGTCCCACAAGCCTCCAAAATCATCCTCCAAGGACGAATTCGGATTTCCAAAAAGTGGAGTGTTTCATACTCCAAAATTAACTTACATATCCCTTACACATTACTTACAACATTTAATACAAGAGCCAACAACTCCAATAATTACTTTCTTATGACCCAATTTGATTAATTAACTTTAACAATATGATTACTCACATTACTTTACCACAATTTATTTAATTAAATAGAAAGGGGAAACACATCACTTATAAAACACATACATACTAAACAAAGGAATCAAATAAAAGAAAATACACAAAGTCCCTTGGTCACATTTAAAAGTGATCCCCCCATGGGAATCCCTAACACAATCAAACACACACAAACAATTACAAGTTGCCATGGTGACCTTGTTGAATTCATCTAGAATTCCAAAGTGGTTGGTCTCTAATCCCCGATGTTTGTTGTGATATTTTTAACCTACAAAATACAAATACCTCCCTCGGCCTCGTGGCCATATCAAAACGTCCAAACGAATATAACTATAATTCCAAAATCATCAATATATATATGAATCACAACAACATCAAGACAATCAACAATATCACTTACAATTTCATCAAAGCAACTATATGATTATCAATTAATTCCATTTTCTAGGTCTACTCAATATATCCAAATATCACATGTCTGAACAACATCTATAATATAACCCGGTCAAATAGTATATCAACATCAATATATAAAATGTCTCTAATACTCATCAAGCATCATATAAGAATCAAGTAAACAATAATCTATTCTCTAACGTCTAACATCATACTAAATCAAAACTATAATAATGTCCATAATATAGTCAACAATGTCATGATAAATATCAAAATGTCTCAAAGGGAAGTAGGCACTACACTTCGTGCTCACTTGGGACCGCCTTGAATCTCACTTTTGAAGTTGCAACGATTGGATGCATAGAGGGCTGTCGCAAGTTTGGGACTTGCCTTTTTTATGTGCCTTTTGGAATTGTTCCGATCTAACACATGGCGCCTTGTGTAATTATTCTATCCTCCCCGAGTGGACTCATATGTGGCTAAGCTCGAAAACTTTGAGCTCTTTTGACTTCTGTCCTCCCGTGAGCCTCTGGTTTCCTTTGACACCGTTTGATCCTTCCTGTGCCCTGCTCCTCCATTATAAAGTCTCATCTATTACTTGATTGTTGGATTTTGAATGTGAGGTCTCAGGATAGAGCCAACCCTTAGGTTTTCTTACGTATAGGGTTGTTTTTGACCAATTTTTCTAGGGTGGCAAAATTGGGATAACAAGTAAAGTTCACAGAGCCTATATATTTATATAATATATAAATATATGTAATATATACATCACAACATATATTACATATATTTATATAATGTAGGTATGTGAGTAACAACCGTGGGAGTTGCATTATGTAGAAAATAATACCAAAAATAAAGTAAGGAAAATAAGGGGGAATTTAGTTCGTGCATGAATAAAATAACATTTATAATTTAATATTATAATTATTTATTATTAAAACATGGTCACCTATATGTAATTTTCTTATTTAATTATATTATTATATAGCTTAACACCTATATGTAATTTTATATAGTTCATACCTAAATAGTATGTTAAAACTTATTTATTAATTTATTATTTACGTAAACTTATTTATGTATTTATTAATCGGCCCTATTATTTACCTTACTTATTTATTTTTTAAGTAATTTAGGTATTTATTTTATCATTTAATATTTAATATATCCTATAGATTCATTTACAAAAACTTGTAGAAAACACAACTTATAAAACTTATAATCTAAACATGTATGATAACAATGGTGACAATAATGATGATGACAATAAATGACAAACACCATGATATTGAAAATCATGACCACGATCTGATGATGATTGTAATATTTAATTTATTTAAAAATTCACATAATAATGTCAATAATACAAATAATATTAATATTCACAATGATGATGACGACGAAGATGTTAATGGTGGTAGTGTTAATGGGCTCATAATGATGATGAGGATAATGATGACAAAAACAACAACGATATTGGTGACAATGAAAAAGATGACAACTATGCCACAATTTATTAACCTTAAACCCTAAATATGCACAATAACGATAACGACAATAATGATAATGATGAAGATGAAAATGACCATGAATGTGAAGATGTCAATCATGATCATGATTTAACGATAATTATATCAGCGATGATGATCATGATGATGAGTATGATGATAGTAAAATTAATACCTAAACTTTAACAATAACGATGGTGAAAATAATGATAATGATGATGACCATGATCGTGATAATCATGATCATGATATGATGATGATTGCAATATTTAATTTATTTACAAATTCACATATTAATATTAAGATTAATATTCATGATGATGATGATGGAGAAGATGTCAATGGTGGTGGTATTAATGGTAGCGATAATGATTATGAGGATAATGATGAAAACGACAACAATGATAGTGATGACAATGAAAAATATGACAACTATGCCACAATTTATAAACATTAATCCGTATAAATCCAAGATAGCAATGGTTTCAATAATGATGATGATGAAAGATGAAAATGACCATGAATGTGAAGATGACAATCATGATCATGATCTAATGATGATTATATCGACACTAATAAACATGATTATAATATCATTGTCAACATCATCTTAATCGTAATCATTGTCACAATCGTCATTGTCTTCAATGTTGTCATTTTCATCATCATCATAATCACAATTTTATTAACGATGTTATTAATATCATTGTTATAATCATCTTATTCATTGTCATCATGAAAATCATCATCATCTTAAGTTTTGTCTTTTAAATCATCATCATAATCATTGTCTTTATCATCATTTTCAATGTCATCATCATTTTCTTTTTCATCATCATGATCATCCCTACTCACCATCATTAACACAATCATCATCATCATTTTTGTAATCATCACAATGGTCATCATCTTCATTGTTGTTTTTGTTTTCATCACCATCACCATCATTGTCATAATTTTCATAATCGATATACTAATTATCATCTTACTTTTCATCATCATCATCATCGTCATCGTCGTCATCATTGTCGCCGCCCTCAACATTATTATCACCACAATCATCTGCCACCACAATCATTTTAATCATCGTAATCATCTTCAGCGTTGTCTTTTTCATTATCATCATAATCATTTTCATCATCATTTTAATCTTCATTTTCATCGTCATCATTCTCATGATTATTATCACCTCTATCACTATCACCACCATCAATTTTCATCATCACTATTATCATCATTTTCATAATCATAATAATCATTTTCATCATCATCATAATCATTGTCATTATTATTAACAAAATATTATTACTATAATTTTATTAATAGTTTTAATAATATTTTCGTTATCATCATCTTAATCATCATCGTTGTCTTTAGTGTTGTTTTCATTTTCATCGCCATCATAGTCATTGTCACCAATTTCACAATCTATATAATCATTTTCAACATCATTGTCATATTTTTTTTCATCATCATCATCCTCATAATTAGTATCACCACTATCACCTGTCACCACCATCATTTTCGTTTGCATCATTGTCACAATCATCATCGGCCTCGGTGTTTTTTTGTTTTCATCATCATCATAGTCATTTTCATAATTTTCATGGTCATTACAATCATTCTCATCATCATTATCAATTTTATTATCATCATCATCATCCACATCATTATTATCATAACTATTTCTACCACCACCATCATTGTTTTCGTCATCATTATCAACAATATTAATCTTACTACTAAAATTGATATTATTATTATGATTTATAATAATAAAAAACTCTTATTGCTAATACTATATTATTATTATTATTATTATTATTATTATTATTATTATTATTATTATATTATTATTATTATTATTATTATTATTATTATTATTATATTAAGAGCAATAGTAAAAGTCATCAAAAAAATCATCCTTATCATCATGTTTATCTCCATCTTAATCATGGTCATCGTCATTGTTCTCATTATCCTCATCATAATGATCATCGCCATGCGTCTTGACACGTGGTTGTCATTTCATCATAATTATCATCATTTTCATTATCAATTTAATCATGTTGACCATTATCATCATCATTATGATCGTCATCTTCTAGGTGATGGTCATTCTCCTTTCGCCATCATCGTATCATTGATATCAAATATGGAATATTAATTTAATTTAATTTACTATTTTTATATTATAAATTTTAATTTATATTATAATTTATTATTTTATATAAATGTATAACGTTAATTTTATTTACTTTATATTATTAAATTATAGACCATATATAATAAAATTGATAATATATGATATAAATTTTAATATATATTATAAATTAAAATTATAAAACATATTACATTATATTATATAATTTTTAAAAAGTGAGGGCCCTTATAAATATAGTATTTTAGGTTTTCCCCTATATAATTTTTTGATGTAATTATTTAAAAGTAATATTATATTATATATTATATTATAGTATATTAGAATATATAATTTATTTAAAAGTGATGCCCTATAAATATAATATTTTAGGTTTTTCCTTATATATATTTTTAATTATTTAAAGTGATATTATCTTATATATATTATTATATTTTAAAATTGAGGTCGTTATAAATATAATATTTTACCGTTTACCCTATATAATATTCTTATGTAATTATTTAAAAGCGAGTCACCTATTTTTGACCATTATCATCATCATTACAATTGCCATCTTCCTAGTTATGGTCATTCTCCTCCGCCATAATCACATCCTTAATACCAATTATGTAATATTAATTATATTTTATTTACTTTTATTAAATTATAAACCCATGATGATATATAATATATTTTTAATTTATTTTTTAATTATTAATTATTAGTATTAATTTTATTTATTGAATATTATTAAATTAGAAACTAGACATAATATAAATGATAATATAGAATATAAATTTTAATATATATATAATATAATCTAATATAATATAATTTTTTAAAAGCATGAACCCTTATAAATATACTATTTTAGGTTTTCTCTTATATAATTTTTTTGTAATTATTTAAAATATATTATATATATATATATATATATATATATATATATATATAAAATTTGGAAAATAAGGTCCCCATAAATATAATATTTTACGTTTTTCCCTATATAAAATTCTGATGTAATTATTTAAAAGCTATACCCCTATTCTTATGTAATCATTCAAAAGTGAGGGCCCTTATAAATATAATATTTTAGATTTTGCTATATATAGTTTTTGATGTAATTGTTTTAACCCATTTCTTTTTCTATTTAACTCATATGTATTACGGTAATTAATTATTCTTATGTAATATTTATTATATTTACATAATATAATTTGCTTGTATCTAGTTATTTAGCTATATATTCACCTTGTGAATCAGATTCGATGTATATAATATTTTATAAAATACCTTTAATATTTCTTATGTAATTTTTTACAATTTTTTACATTGTATCCATTTATTTATCTATATGTATAATTATTTAAAAGTGAGTTCCCTTATAAATATAATATTTTAGATTTTCCCCTATATAGTTTTCTTAGGTAATTGTTTTAACCCATTTCTTTTTGATTTAGCTCATATGTATTACCATAACTAATTTTTCTTATGTAATATTGATTATATTTACTTAATATAATTTACTTGTATCTACATATTTATCTATATATTCATCTCCGTGAATTATATTTGATGTATATAATATTATATAAAATACCTTTAATATTTCTTATGTAATTTTTTTTACAATTTTTTTACATTGTATCCACTTATTTATCTATATGTTTTAACCCATTTCTTTTTCTATTTAACCCATATGTATCACACGTAATTGTTTTAACCCATTTCTAATTATTTATGTATATGTTTTAACCCATTTCTTTTTCTATTAAACCCATTTCTAATTTAGTAGTGTAATTACTTTAACTCATTCTCATGTAATTTAAGTAACTATTTTTCATTTACCATGATTAAAAATATTAAAATAGCGTGTAAGTTTTTTTTTTTTAAAATTTCATGGACATAAATTTTAAATTTCAAGGACACAACATTAGACTCCTCCACTCAATATATATGTAAATGAAGATGCCTCTCAAAGCATAATTTGGATAAAAACAACAATGATATCTTGGTGACGATGACAAAGATGATAATTATGCCACAATTTTTAAACCTTCAACCCTAAATATGCATGATAATTATAACGAAGATAATGATGATGATGGAAGATTAAAATGACCATAAATGTGAATACCGCAATCATGATAATTATTTAATGATGATGATATCCAGGATGATAATCATGACAATGACTATGAGGATTGTAAAATGAGTACCTAAACATGTATGATAACGATGATGACAATAATGATAATGATGAAAAATGACAATGACCATGATCGTGACAATCACGATCATGATATGATGATTGTAATATTTAATATCAATAATAATAATAAGAAGAAGAAGAAGATTAATAGTCATGATGATGATGATGGAAAAGATGTCAATGGTGGTGATAATGATTTTGAGTATAATGAT
This sequence comes from Taxus wallichiana var. yunnanensis, assembly GCA_018340775.1. NCBI lineage: Eukaryota > Viridiplantae > Streptophyta > Pinopsida > Cupressales > Taxaceae > Taxus > Taxus wallichiana. Next base: position 787,310,955 of record CM031244.1, on the reverse strand, counting down.
GAAATGAAGACAATAATAGTGATGACACTAACAAACATGAAATCTATGCCACAATTTATAAACCATACCCTAAGTATGCAAGATAGCGATGGTGTCAATAACGATGATGATGATAGATAAAAATGACCTTAAATGTGAAGACAACAATAACGATCATGATCTAAAGATGATTATATCGATAATGATACTCATGACGATAATATCGTTGTCAGGATCATCTTAATCTTCATCATTGTCACAGTCTTCATTGTCTTCGGTGTTGTCATTTTCATCTTCACCATAATCATTTTCATTATTTTCATCATCATCATCAAAATTTTATTAACGGTAATATTAATATCATGGTTATCATCATCTTAATCATTGTTATCATCACAATCATCATAACCTTTAGTGTTTTCATTTTCATCATCATCATAATCATTTTCTTTATCATTATTATCAATGTCATCATCATGAGCATCCCTACTCACCATCACTAACATAAACATCGTCATAATTGTTGTAATTGTCACAATTGTCATCGTCTTGTTGTTGTTTTTGTTTTCATCACATCATCATCATTGCCATAATTTTCATAATCAATATAATCATATTCATATTAGCTATCATCATCATCATCATTATTATCACCCCTATAGCTACCAAAACCATAATTGTTATCATTGTAATCATCTTCGGCATTGTTTTTTTCATCATCGTCATAATCATTTTCATCATTTTCACGATCAATATAATCATTTTCATTATCATTTTCATCATTATCATCATTATCATCATCATTATTATCACCACTATCACTACCACCACCATCATTGTCATCATAATCATCGTCTTTATTATTGTCATTTTCATCATCATCATAATTATTGTCATTATTATTAACAAAATATTATTATCATAATTTTCTTAATAGTATTAATAAGATCGTTGTTATCGTCATCTTAATCATCTTCATCACCACAATCATCATTGTCTTTAGTGTTTTTTTCATTTTCATGATCGATTTAATCATTTTCATATTTGTTTTCATCATCATCATCCTCATCATTAGTATCACCACTATTGTTGTCACCACCATCATTGTCATTTTTTTCATCGTCACAATCGACATCGACTCGATCTTATTTTCATCTTCATCATCATCATATTCATTTTCATAATTTTCATCGTCAATACAATCATTGTGGTAGTGCCCACTCCTCTTCAAAATTGTTTCATCTTGATATTGATACTATTGGACTTATATTTAGACATTTCTATTATTATACATTGATCAGTAGATGATCTATTTCACTGATATGTGTACTATTGACATTATGATGTTTACGTCTAATTATAATGCACAAGATAGTGATGTTAGATAGTTTGATATATGTTGATTTTCATGGTTTATATTTTATATTAACACATTATGTTTTAGGATGTTTTGAGTAGAATTGTAATCTCATGGATGTTAGGGTTAGATTTTTATATATTGATGGATAATAGAATTTTCTAATGTTATATGATGGATATTGATTTTATATGTATATTGTCCCAATTTTGTTAGTATGGACAAACGGCCTAGAAAGGTATTTTTTTGTGTGCATGAGTTTGATCACATACATTGAAGGGGACAGGGAACCAACCATGGAAGGATGTTGGGTGTTGAGCAATGAGGCCAAATTTGACAACTTGTGTAATGTTGTTTAGTTTGGTGTTTTGCATGTCTAGTTTGGAGGTCTCCCATGGGTGGGTGACTTCACATATGTGGCCATGGGGTGAATTGTGTTCCCTTTCTTTAATTTTTGTATGTGCTGTATTTATGTTTTGTGTATTTAAAATTTAGAAATTTTGTCACTTTATTAGTATGTGTAAATATTTCTTAATTAAGTTAAACTTATTCTTATTGGGTTAACTAAACTAAGGATGTGAAAAATAGTTATGATGAGATTTGGTAACTTCCTTGTGTAAGTAAAATGTATGATGATTTGTAATTATTTTATTCCACCCTCAACTTCAAAATTACAATTTTGACTTGTGAGAATTTTTGGAGGCTTGTCCCATACTGTTAAATTTACCCCAAAACTCTCTCCTATGGGTTGGGAAGCTGATTTTTACTTTTTTGTCCATTTTTAGTGTAAAAGAAGGAAAATTATTACACTTTCTTTCTACCCCAATTTATTAGGTCCTTTGAAAGTATGGTGTGCAAGCTTTAAGCTATGTGGGTTGTCATAGTCCTTGTGTGTGCATTGATGCATTGATTTTTCTTGGTCTTGGTGTGTTGAATTGAGTGTGGGGGATAGAGTAATGATGAATTTGCATCCTAAATGGATCCACATCATCACCCTCACATTCCATTAATATTTATTCATGGTTTTTGGTTGGAATGGGGGTTACTTGCTATTTTATCTTCTTGTGTACTTTTTGAATTAGATCCTTTTGGAGTGCTTGGAAATTGTTTGGCTTGGATTTGAAGAGGGTTATAGAATTTTCTTGGAACTTGATGGAGAGGTAGGCTCTCCACTTTTGTCATTATGTTATTTTTCTTATTTTTATACAAATTTGTGCTTGTAAAATTGTTTTTTTCATCTTGTGAAGATGTTTGTGTGTTGGTTGGGTAGTAGGCCTTAGTTGGGTGTGGGAGAAGGGTTTATGGGACCATTTGGGAGGGAAAAGGAAGTTTTAGTGAGACATGTAATTAGTGGGAGTGTGAATGGGAGTCTTACCTATGGGGATTCAAAAGGAAATCATGGTTTTGTTGCATGATTGCAATGGAGAGATAAGGATTTTGGGTGATTATTTTGTGCACGTGGAGGCTTAGGGTAAGACTTCCACTTCACTTGGGATCTATAAGGAGGTGGAATCCCATAACCCTTGCTCTATTTGGTTTTATCTTCAAACCTTTGTATTCTTGTGAATGTGTAAACTTGTTGGATATGTTATCTTTGTTGAGTTGAAAGTCTTGTATGTTTTTTTGTTGTGAAGCCATTTTGTTGGAAGTTGTCGTTGTTGCTCAATTCTCCTCATGGTTCTTTGGTTGGTGCTCAGGGGACATTAAGGGGATGGATTCTCCTCTTAATGGATTTAAGGTTGGGTGGAGAGCGTTGCCTACTCCCCCTTCCTTGTTTTGTGATCCCATTATGAAGTTTGAAGAAAGCAAGTTTTGGAGCTACCATTGTGGAGAGAACATGCATATTGAAGACTTGAAATTTGGCTTGTTGATAGCCTTGTTGTAACTTGTTTATTTTACTTTATCCCTATTTGAGTGGATGATTGTAATTTGTAAGCTTGAGAGAAATTTTTATTTCTTGAAACTCCCTTAATCTTGTAAACTCTTCTAAGAGTGTTGTATGAGAAACGCATTTTAAAATGTATTGGTATTGTGAAAAGAAACTACCAATTCCTCGCATTGTTTTGAAGAAGTAGAAATTTTGAATCAAGTTGAAATGAACATGTATTCTCTTCAATTTAAGTAATTTCCCTATTTTCCAAATGTGATGTGCTTGCATTTTCTAAAAATATTGTGAAGCTTGTTAAAACCTATTGTTGTTGGAAATGGTTACTACTTACATCTTTGATAGAAATGGAATGGTTATTCTTGTTTTCATTAAAAGAAAGTAAGTTGAAGTATCCATACTAGAGATGTATTATTAAACTAGTTCAAGGGAAGTAGTTGTTAAAATCATTAGATTAAATGGAAGTTTTTTTTTTTATTAACATTTTGTAGAATGAATCTGTGTGATAAATCATTTTATTTTTTCCCCATTTGGTCTTAGATGGAATCAAACACAAAAAAAAATACAAATGACTAAACAAGTGAATGAAAATATAAATATATTTTTTACTTAAATATAACTATGGTTAAGTAAATTTCATTGGAATTTCCTACAAATTCCTTATATAAATTTAACTAACTATTGTTCAAATAAATTGGATTATTGTAATAGCATTAATATATTAATTTTATTATAATTTAATAATTATTATTACTTGAAAATCAATATATATATATATATATATATATATATAATACTATTATTATTAAATATTAATGTTATTAATAGTAAACCATTTATTAATACTTATATTAATGAAACATTTTAATAAATAAAATTTATTAAAGAAAAAGAGACAGAAAAAAATGGTTTGAAACGGTTATGTTGTTTTTAAGCTTGTTTAAATTAAAAGGGGAAGGGTCACCAACTCCATCCTCCACCCCATTAATGTATGGGATGGGGTGGGATCGTGACCTTCCCCCCCCCCCCGCCGTGCCCCGCCCCACCCCACCCAATTTTATTTAAGTTTTCACATAAAACAATGCGGTGGGGGCGAGCCCCACCAAACAATATTTAAATCTTGTTTAAATAAGCAAGCAAATTATATATATATATATGAAAAATTATATATAAATTAAGTTTAGAATTTTTTTTAATTTATTATATATATATATATATATATATATATATATATATATTTGGGGATATACACACACATACACGTATATATACCTAAAATGGGTGTACTCTAAAAAATAACAATGAGAGAGCAATTTTTTTTTCAAAAAAAAAAAGATTTATGGGGCAAATGTAAAATACCCAAATGGGTAATTGTTTTTAATTTAAATCAAGCTTACAACAAAATGGAAAACAACAAACCCTTGTATCGGGTAGAGTAGAAATATAAAAATAAAACAATATGGATTTGGGATGTGTATATCCATCTCCAAGATTTCTCTCCCTCTCCCATGACTTCCTCGTCTTCCATCTTCCCTTAACCTACAAAATCAAAATGAATGAAATGAGAAAAGGGATGACTAAAAGATTTTCTTAAGATATTTTAGGGTTGGTTTGAAATTCTCCCATCCAATGGTTGATATTTGTTTCATCCTAGGGTCAAGATTTTCTCCTACAAATGTTAGGTGGGGTTGGTGAGAAATATCATTTGATCACATGGGTCTTCTTTTGAATGGGGCCACTTGTGTGGTTTGAAAGTTAAATAACTTATTGCTTTTATTTTGATTTAATTTAAATAAACTCCCTTCCTTAATAATTTAGACCCACTTTTATATTGGAGAATTAAATTATTAGTTTTGTGTAAATGAAAGAGCTAGTTTAGTTATGGGCTCTAATTTGAAGTATTTTATAACCTTATAAACCTAGGTATTAAATTAATTTAGGATTAATTGAATGAAATATTTTAAACCTAATCATAGATTAAATTCATTCTTTTATTTAATAATATTATTTAAGTTATTTTGTGATGACCATTTGAAACCTAAGGTTAACCTTATCGTCGCTTTCGTTTCCTTTAACCAAAAAAATTATTCCGTAATTTTTATAGTATAACCTTTGGTTGGTTTTGGGTTTCGTGTGTAATTTTTTTTGGGTGTTACATTTGGTATCAAAGTCATGGATTCAATTCTCAGACCCTAGGGACACTAGGAAACACGAAACAAAAAAAAAAAATGGTGTAACTTTAAACCTAGTACACACAATTATGCATGATTTTTTGAAACATAGATAATTTAGAAAACTAAAAACAAAAACTTAGAAGAACTTTCACCTTGGTTTTTGTAGGAGGTGTCAGACCAGATAACGAATTCCTACACGTGAACCTAAACTTACCACCCATATATCAAGTAGTAACAACTATCCTACCTTAGATATTGTAGACGTTATAGGAAGTTAATGTTGCTATATGTGGACAATCCTTATGAGAGAGACCTAGCAGGAAGGATAGAGAGCCATCATTGGAGGCTCATGTGCCTTCACATCACATAGTGTAGGGGATAGGCTATAGAACTCCCACATGGAGTCAGTTAGACATGAGTAACCTCCTAGTGAACTCATAGATTGAGATGTGATGCAAAAAGACGGGTCTAGGAGCCCTAGGCCAAGAGATGAGTAGGTTGAGAGGCCTAAAGGAAAAAAATCATCTGTAGTGGAGCACATTAGAGAGATATTGAAGTTGCACCCACCTCATTTTTTTGGAGACACGAATAGATTTTAGGCAGAGGCATGGTTGGTTAGCTTAAGAGGATGCTTCATGTTATGCCATAGTTCTAGAAACACTAAATCTCATGTTTCCATTCACCTTTTGAGAGACGGAGTTGGAGTTTGATGGAGGACCAAGGATCAAAAGCTCCATGTAGATTCTGAGACAATCACTTGGGAGCTCTTTGAGGAGTGTTATAGGAGTAGATATATTTCTAGGAGGTTCATTCAGCAACGGATTGATGAGTTCCACGATCTCGCGAGCCTCTCGTGGTCGGTGTAGAGTACGAGGGACGGTTTCTGGATCTACTTCAGTATGTAGACTACATGTAGGATGAGCAGGTTTGAGTTCACGTATTTATCAGGGGCTTGAACTTGGAATTGGGTGGGGCAGTGCGTATTCATTTCCCACAGACATTATCAGAGGTTGTGGAGAAGGCTTATATTGTAGAGGAAACTAAGGGGAAGGATCAACAGGCACGTGATAGAGTGAGGAGTCACATACAACAGCTATAAGACAAGTAAATTGAGGGGATCAACTCCAACTCCACATGGGGGACACACTTCAGCAAAATCTTTGTTTCGCCTCATCTACCTCCTCAACTACATCAACAGTAGAAGAATTGACCACCCTTTCAACCTCCACAACACCATGATGCTGAGAGAGGGTGCAACATGGGACCTCTCTCTAGGGGGCCCAATAGGACATAGGCTCAACCTCAAGCATATTTGGTAGGAGCATGTCTACCATAACACTCATAGAGATATATGGTAGGTTCATTAGGTCCTTCAAAGACTTACTACTGGGCCACCAACAAGACAAGCTATATAGTGGAGATGGTCAGGTACTTGTTTTGGATGTGGCATACGCAGACATCATTGGAGAGAGTGCCCTCAAAATGTTGTTAATTAGGGTAAGGCACATGTTTCTGAGCCTACTATTACCGACGTGGCTAGGAGCCATAGGATATATGTAGCGGTTGAGAACTGTCAGGAAGAGTAGAAGGGTACATTGATAAAGACCACATGTAGCATTGGTCATTGTCATTTTTCCATCTGTAGTAGAGTGTTACATACTGGTGGGAGTTAATCATGGCCTTATTTGGGATGTCGAGATGGCTTCTTGAGCCATTATGGATTCGCTATCACCCACTAGTGTTACCGAGGTGTGCATCTTCATGGGAATGGCAAGATACTATAGGATATTTGTTGAGGACTTCTCTTAGGTTGCACACCCCATCACTTTCCTTTAGCAGAAAGGGAATAAGTTTGTCTGGTCAAATAAATATGATCATGCCTTCAGCACTAAAATAATTCCTTATTAAAACACTTGTTTTGTCAAGGCTAGACCCTCAGGTGAGTTTTTCATTTACACGTATACTTCTTTGGAAGGATTAGGAGGTGTATTGATGCAGGAGGTACATGTTGTAGCCTTTAAGTCACCTAAAATCAAGTATTATGAGCTCAATTATCCGACTCATGACCTTAAGATTGTAGTAGTTGTGCATGCCTTAGTTTAATGGAGACACTTCCTTCTTGGTCGAGATTTATAATCGGGACTAATCACTTGAGTCTTCACCACATCTTCATGCAGCCCAATCTTAATGCTAGTCAACGGCATTGGATGGAGTTTATTTTTATTATGACATAGAGATAGAGCATGTAAAGGGAAATGAGAATGTGGTTGCATATGCCTTGATTCGACCGAGACATTTGACTATGGCTACCTCAGTGAGTATGGATTTGTGAAGTAGGATTTTGTAGTAACTTCATCATGACAACTTCTACCTTGCATCAAGATCATAGATTGAGTCTCAAATACCCCTTGAGGGGAATTTTGACGGTTTCTCATTAGAGAAAGATGGTCTTCTCAAACACAGAGGTCGGATATATGTTTCTAGAGATGGAGGTTTGAGACAAGATATCTTGGTAGAGGCTCATCATGCACCTTGTTCTACCCATCTAGCGGTGAAGAAGATGCACGCCACCTGAGACAACTTTATCATTGGAGAGGTTTTCGAGAGATATATAGATCAATTTATGTCACGCTATTTAAAGTGTTATAGGGTAAAGGCCAAGCATCAACATCTTGCTAGCTTCCTCTACCTAATGTCATCTCTGCGGTGAAAATGGGACACCATTTCTATGGATTTCATCGTAGGGCTACCGACGTCAAGGTACCACGATGATTCCATCACGGTCACGGTGGATAAATTGATGAAAGAGGGCTCATTTTTCTCTAATGAAGACCACCTATATAGCTAGTGCACTAGCACAGGTATACCTTGATGAGATTGTTAGAATCCACGGGATTCCGCAGAAGATCATTTGTGACCGCGATCCCTTATACACTTCTCACTTATGGACTACCATGCAACATGTTCTTGGTATGAGTATCAACTTCAACATAGCTTATCATCTAGAGATAAATGAGCAGACAGAGTGAGTGAATCAGATCTTGGAGGATATGTTTCAGATTTATTTCATGGACCATCAGTCTAGGTGGGAGGAGTACTTATATTGGGTGGAGTTTTTTGAAAACAATAGTTTTAGAGTTTGATTGACATGGAACCTTTTTAGGTGTTGTATGGAAGAGAGTACAAAAACCCTTGAGTTGGAATAGATTGGAGGACAAGGTTTCTCTTTGACTAGATTTGGTATAGGATATGGAGCATCGAGTTATCTTAATTCGTTAGAGGCTTCAAGAGGCTCAGGATAGGTAGAAGAAGTATGTATATTTGAACATGACACATAGTAGTATGGAGGTGGGCACGAAGGTGTTTCTTCATGTTAGGCCTCATAAGAGTCCTATCTGTTATGGGAAAGGCTCTAAGTTAGCTCCTAGATTTATAAGTCCCTTCGAGATCTTTGAGTGTATCCGTCCTTTGGCCTATCGTCTAGCATTATCACCTATCTTTTCTTGCATGCACAATGTTTTTCATGTATCTGTACTTAGGAGATATATTCCTGATCCCTCTCATGTTTTAGATTGGACTACATTACAGGTGCAAGAGTAGGGGTAAGTTTCAGTGGAGCCTGTGTGTATCATAAAGCACAGTAACTTGGGCCTTCAAGGCCATGATATTGATTAGGTACGGGTCTAGTGGGATAAGTACGATGAGACTAGAGCCACTTAGGAGGATGCCACTATTTTGTGATCTCAGTTTCCTCATCTATTCCAGTGACTTCCAGGAGGAATTTGAGTCTAAGGGGAGGGGTATGTAGTGCCCACTCCTCTTTGACACTCTTTCATCTTGATATTGATATTGTTGGACTGATATTTTGAAATTTTGATTATGATACATTGATCATTAGATGATAGATTTCAATGATATTTGGACTATTGGCATTCGATGTTTACATCTTATTATGATGTAGTAGATGTTAAGCATATTATATTGTTTACATTGGTGAATGTTTTAATGTAATATATATTATCATGGAGATAAAAGTATTGGTGAATAAATAAAATGTACTATTATTAAATATGAGAAAATATATCTCATATTAATAATCTAGGTTTTATATATATTAGTTGTGAGTGTGTTGTATAAATAACTCACGTTGGTATTTTTAGGATTAGTTGAGTGTGTTGAGATAACTAAGGGATTGAGAGAGATTAGTGGAAGGTTGAGAGATATGTGGGATAAAGGATGACTCCTATTTAATAGGAGATCATATGTGTATTTATACCTCTCAATGTAAATGAAGAAATATCCCAAATGAATTACATTTGCATATTATATTATTTGATGTTTATTTCTCATATTATATTTCAGCTTTTAATAGTGGTATTAGAGCAAGAATGGACAAGCTATGAGAGTGATTGCAGAACAAAACTGCAGCCTATAGGATGTAGATCTGAGAGTTTTGAAGCTTCCGTCACTATTTTCTCGATTCTAATCTTTAAAAAATGAATGGTAATTCGTGTTTTTCTCAAAAACCCATTTCGTATTTTAAGAGAAATCGTTGAAACAATTATAACGTTTCTAATTTTTTGTAAAAAATAGTGATCGATTTCAAAGCAATTAAAAATAATATGCTTTATTATTTTTGATAAATGTAAAGCTGATTATTATTGTAAGGGTGCATTATCGATTGAAACCGACACCTAATAGAATTGTAAAATGAGCCTCAAATACAAATTTAGTTGAGTTAGCATCATCACAATGGAGGTAGGATGTAAAGGAGGAGGCAGATCACCATCTCTTGTTAGTCCAACAAAGAGACTGCTTCAAATATATTGGTGACCAAACTATTTCAGTTTTGTGTTTGATTTGATTATTGTGTGTTTTGTAATAAGAAAAAAAGGAAATTATTGTTCAATTGTAATTTACTTTTATGAACCTCCTTGATGTAATGTTGTAATAGAAAGAAGAAAACACAAGTACAAATTCAGCATCATGATACTTGAAGGGGATGAACAGAGGTTCATGAACATGGGTTCTTACCTTGGACTGAGGTCCATATTTGTACCAAGATCATGAGCAAAAAGGGTGTGCAAGCTGTAGAGAAAGTCTAACTATTATTTTCTACATTATTCACATTAGGGAAGTGTAGGGGAAGTAATAATTTAAACAATAGGGAGTGAATGTTAGGAATATTATATTGTTTACATTGGTGAATGTTTACATTGATGAATCCTATTTAATAGCAAATCATACGTGTATTTATACCTCTCAATGTAAATGAAGAAATATCCTGGATGAATTAGATTTGCATATTATATTATTCAGTGTTTATTTCTCATATTATATTTCATCTTCTAACACTAAATAATGATGTAAGTCAGTTTGATATATGTTTATTTTCATGATAAAGATTTTATACTTGACACGTTATGTTTTGGGATTTCTTGAGTAGAATTGTAATATCATGGATGTTAGGGTTAGATTTTGATATATTGATAGATAATAGCATTTGCTAATGCAAAATGATGGATATTTATTTTATATGTATATTGTCTCGATGTTGTTAATACAGCCAAAAGGCCATAAAGGCATTTTGTTTTGTGTTGGAATTTGATCACATACATCGAAGGGGATAGGCAACCAATCACAGAAGGATGTCAGATGTTGAGCAATGAGGCTAAATTTGACAACTTGTGTAATTATGTTTAGTGTGGTGTTTAGCATGTCTAGTTTGGAGGTCTACCATGGGGGTGACTTCACATATGTGGCCATGCGGTGAATTGTGTTCCCTTTCTTTAGTTTTTGTATGTGCTTTATTTATGTTTTGTGTATTTAAAATTTAGAATTTTTTTCACTTTATTAGCATGTGTAAATATGTATTAATTAAGATAAAATTCTTCTTATTGGGTTAACTAAATTAAGGATGTGACAAATAGTTATGATGATATTTGGTAGTCGTTGTGTGAGTAAACTTTGTGATGATTTGTAAGTATTTTACTCCACCACAAACATCAAAATTAAAATTTTGACTTAGGGGAATTTTGGAGGCTTTGGGCCAAGCAAGGCTTGTCCGTGCCTCTTAAATTTACCCTAAACGCCTACCTATGGGTTGGGAAGCTTATTTTTGACTTATTTTTCCATTTTTAGTGTAAAAGAAGGAAAAATATTGCATTTTCTTTCTACCCCAATTTACTAATTCCTTTGAAAGCATGGTGTACAAGCTTTAAGCCATGTGGGTTGTCATAGTCCTTGTATTTGCATTGATTTTTCTTTGTCTTGGTGTGTTGAATTGAGTGTGGCAATAGAGGAATGATGAATTTGCATCCTACATGCATCCACCTCATCACCCTCACATTCCATTTCTATTTATTCATGATTTTTGGTTGGAATGGGGGTTACTTGTTATTTTATTTTATTTTGCACTTTTGAATTAGAGCCTTTTTGGAGTGCTTGGAAATTTTTGGCTTGGATTTGAAGAGGCTTGTGGAATTTTCTTGGAACTTGATGGAGAGGTAGGCTCTCCACTTTGTTATTTTTCTTATTTGTATGCAATGTTGTGCTTGAAAAATTGTTTGTTTTGTCTTGTGAAGATGTTTGTGTGTTGGTTGGGTAGTAGGCCTTAGTTGGGTGTGGGAGAAGGGTTTATGGGACCATTGGGGAGGGAAAAGGGAGTTTTAGTGAGGCATGATATTTGTGGGATTATGAATGGGAGTCTTACTTATGGGGAGTGAAAAGGAAATCATGGTTTTGTTGCATGGTTATAAGGGAGAGATAGGGATTTTGTGTGATTATTTTTTGCACTTGAAGGCTTAGGTTAAGACTCCACTTCACTTGGGAGGCAAAAGAAGGTGGTCTCCCATAACCATTTCTCTATTTTATTTTGTAACGCCCATTAATACGATGTTCTAAAACAACATTAATCCTTAAACAATTATCTGGAAAGTTACGGATTTTTTTATTTTTCTAAATAGGTTGCAAGGTGTTAAACCCTATAAATGTTTAATTAATTTCC
>CM031244.1:787174382-787298454 GCA_018340775.1 Taxus wallichiana var. yunnanensis | reverse complement strand
AGGATGGGGATTCTATTCGGTCCAAAATTTAGGAAATGCACATCATCACTTGTTGATGAAACCATGAGTTTCCAACATTTAATCCCCTTCTTGCGTTGAGTTTAACATCAAACCGAGTTTTGGTGCATTTACCTTGTCTCCCATTGTAGTTATGGGTGGAGGAATGCTTGATTTACATTTCAATGCTGCACGGAAAGTTCTTATCCATATAATCCGATACATAATTTTATACTCATACTACTAATGGGAGAATTTTGGTGGATCTAGATACTTCTTCGGACCTTCTAGCTTCCATTGACCTCAAAGATCTAAACAGGACTTGGTCACAACCTCTTGATAATGAAGGTTTTCCCTTCAGGTCCAAGAAATTCTTTTCCCTTGGACATCTTGGTTTGATTGTCGAAAAGTAAAGCATCAACGTAAAGAAATATTTTCTTAGTGAAAATATTTCAATCCTATCTTATTGAATATTAGAGAGGATTTTGATCCTTGTTTATATGATCTAATAGGGGTTAGTACTGACCATCAAGGAAATAAACAGTCGATTGAGACTCAAGTCTCCCCCCTTGTGGTAGGGGTAGGAAAGGAGGATTAGGTGGAGACTCTCCCTATGAGGGAGGAACTTCCATCAAGTGTTGGGGGCAAAGCACCCTCTAATTTTTAGGTTCCAAGTCATCCTGATGAAATTCAGACTCTTATTGAAATGATGGATGGACAACTCTCCTCAAAATGATATTAATATCTCAAGATTAGATTCCTTTAGAGTAATTTTTGTGGTATAGCTACATTTTCTTCAACCTATCATTCTCTCTCTTCTCATGTTCTTCGCTCATGTGCCTTTGAGGCCTTCTTCTTTTGATGCATATGGGCTTCTTAATTTTTAAGGATTTAATGGTTTATCTTGCCTTGAAGGTTATGTTCAAGGATTTGATCCTTTCAAAATCTTCCTTTTACCCTAATCCAAAAAAAAATCTAGTTAAATTAATAAACCATCAAAAGGCTAAACTAACATAATTTAATAGGTTTATCAAAGAGCGGGACTAAGGAGCGGGAGGATTGAGTAGGAAAGGATGTGTTTGAATCCTTCCACAAAGTGAAAGGAATGAGATGGAGATGGTGATGGGGATCAGACACATGAACCTGTACAAAAACACTAGACATTGGGGCCCAGACCTATATGGGAAAGGGTAGTCTCCATGTACATATACCCATATTGAAAAAGAATACAAAATGCAAATATCACACATAGGGTTTACGAGTGTTAGCACCATTTTTATGTTCCATATTTTCTTATATAAAGAGTGGTTTAGAGAAAGTGTTTAGCATTGATAGGTAAATTCTATGGGTCAAGACCCAATATGGACATCATTAGGATATGGTCCTACAAAAATGGCAATCGAAGGGAAACATGGAGATCTCCCTATTAACAAAAGATTCTTCCTTGTGCATTTCAACAACCTAGAAGATTACACCAAAGCTTTAGTGGAAGGCCCCTGGTTCTTAGGAAGCATGGGTCTATTATTGAGAAGGTGGACTTTAATATTCGACCCAGAAAAAGAAAATATTAATGACATGTCAATATGGGTTAATCTCCTTGGACTACCTCTAGAGTTTTAGGAAGAGGATTTTTTAACGAGTATATTAGATTCCTTAGGCTCTTGGGTAGCCTTCGATGGAGCAACCAAATCCATAACTAGACTAGCATTCGCTCGGATCTTCGTGAACATTGACTTGGATAGAGACTTAGCGGAGGTCATTAATATTCACTCAAAGATAGGTAGTTAGAAGTAATCTTTACATTATGAGACATCCATAACAAGATGCAAAAATTACAAGTTGGGACATAATACCAAGCCTACACAAAAGTCGTATATGATGGGAATACAAAAGAACCAAGAAAATTAATGGAGTGGCATGAGAATAAAAATGAAGTAAAGGCACATGAGGTAGACACAGAAAAAATAGCACTCAAGAAACCAGCAATAAACTTGAAGAAAACTAGTTCATGGATAAGAAAATCCTTTCACATGCCTGGGATTATAGGACCAAGATCTACTAGAGGAAGGTGAGTATTCTGAATAAGCCCAAATAAATGAGATTATTATTTCACACATAGAGATAGATGAAAAAGAGACAGAGAAAGAGGAATCACAAACATAAATAAATGAGAATGAAGATAAAAAAGAGGCAAATACTCAAGAAGAAATAGAAGAAAAGAAAGAACATATGCAGGATGTCTCAAAGGTACTAGAAGAACAGTTCCAAAATGCTCAGGAAGAGGAGGACATAAGAGAGAAACATATAAGAGATAGAGGAGCATGTAGTGAAATCATGCCAAGGAACAAATATGGAGGAATTCCCAGAATTTGGAACAATTCAAAATATTAGTGACCCCAATAAAATGGAAAAACAAGATGTAGGAAGCTTCTACATCCAAAACGCCAAAAATAAAAGTTAATGTTAGGGTATAGAAACTAGAGGAATACCATCTGGTAAAGAAGAAAAAAGGAAAGCAACAAATATGGATATTGTAGTAGGGAAACAAAGAACTTTTGATCTTAAGGGGTTCAAAAAAACACAAGACTATAAATGATAGACATCACTTGGAATCCTAAAGGACTTTGAAAGCTTAGTCAAGAAAATGCTTATCAAAGAAGACAAGGAGAACCATGATTCCTTTTTGAAGATTATAAATGAATTTAGGCTAAAGGTAATTAAGGTTAGAATTGGAGATTCACTTCATTCTAGGATGTATTCCCCCTTATCAAAGTAATTATATGACTCATTTAGACACTTATAAGTCATTTCATAAGTTTTTTCTTAGAATTTATAATGATAAGTTTAATGACAACTTTATATATAAGTAATTTAATGCTTGGAACCATTTTCCTTATGCCAAAGTGTGTGCTTAGGGGAAACCCTAGCAATATTTTAAGCCCCTTGAACACCTCTAATAATAATTTCAAATCTTTTCAAGCTAGAATTTCATCATGAACCATCACTTTGGCATATTAACATTGATTCATTGGTCGACTCATCACTTTCATAATTTCCTTTTTACGCAAGGAATACCTCTCACACACTTGGAAATTTTTTCAATATTTCTTATCATAAGTGGCAGCTACTCTCGGTTATCATCTAATATTTGATAGAGTAAGCTCTCTCATTTTCTGCAGGGGTAATGAACAAATCTTCACATTGGTCAGAAGAGAGATGGGGGTGACCTAAATCAAATTGAGCCTCCATTTAAATGTAAGATAAAGAAGGACGAACGTCTCTAGAATATTCTTAGCATGGTAAGATTCAATTCCTTCCTTGAATGGGTCAGAGGCCACAACCCACATATTTCCACCCAATTTTTGTAGGGGTGGAAGGATAGATCCATTATGCTTAGAGGAGAGAGACTCCCTATCTCAAAGGGATTAATCTCCCACATTACTAGAATGAGATTTTTTAAAAGAAAGACTACCATGGCTAAACCAGAAAAAAAATTGGAGGAAGGGGAGATTTTGAATAAATTTATAGGAGGCATTCAAAGAACTTCACTACCCAGTCCCTATGATGAAGTTATGAAATTTATCATGAGTTACTTGACATTAGAGGGAAGGCACCACAGGATAAACATGTACCATTTATTTTTCCTCAATTGCTTATGGAGAAATACATTGGTGAATCTTCCTTTCTACATACTTTTATCTCTTGAAAGCTCCATTAAGGAGGTTTGGTGTGGTAGAAGATAATTCCCCATCCATCAAGCTATTATCTTTCTTATTTACCTGCATTTCAAAGCCAAATTTAAAGCCCCTAGTTGTAACCTCCCCTACCCTTCTTCCCCTAAATCCCTAGACTCGTGTGCTTAGGAGTAAAAGAGAGACAATCTTATTAAGGGGCCTAATAATAAGAAGAGAATTTGGAAGGAGAGGTTGTTGAATGTTTGATGAATTTTGGCAAGAGACCAAAAAAAGGAAAATTTGGACTTGAGACTCCTAGTCTGGAAAGCCATGAAAAGGTTATTATTGAGATGAAAAAGGGTTTCAAAAATATGAAAGGAAAACTCAACAAACTCCAAGCTTAAAAAATTTATAAGCTCTTTTGGAATGGATTAAATGACCACATTAAAAATTTGAATACAAATGTAACCTTATTGGGGATAGTTTGGTCATTCAAAATGGACTTTTGAAATCCATTGTCAAGGATCTTAAAAACTCATGATAATCATATCAAGGAGCTCATTAAAATCTCCACCCAGATCCTGAAATTCTAATGTTTCCTTTGTTTTGGGCTCTTAACTATTTTTTGTTGTTGTTGGGTTCTTTCAATACTATTTTTGTGTTTATGTTGGTTTATAGCTAGTTCTATACTAGTTTTATTGTCTTTGATAGCTTGTTTTTGATATTGGGCTATTTTTGGTTTCTTGAAATGTTAATTTCTATATCTGGATTATTATCCATGCTATAACAAGGAAGGGCCCCTACCAAAACCCTCTTTTTACCCTAATATCAAAAAATAATAATTTAATCCTAGGATAACACAAAGATTTTTTAAAATAAATAAATAAAATAATGTGAAAACCTAAAGTAACCTAAAAATTTAAAAAAACCTATAGCCAAAACGTGAAATCCTAAGTTAACCTCTTTTTTTTAACTCAGAGCCAAAACTAAAAGATAACTTTGAAAAATTGAAAGTGAAGGGCTATGTGTTGTTGGTAAGTTTTGTTTTAATAGGGTTTTGGGTAAGCAAGTGTGGAGGTGTGGAGCGGGAGCTCGAAAGGTGTGCTTGGCGTGCGGCATGGGTATGATTGTGTGGGGTCGGGATCGCAATGATATCGATGGTATGTTATCATTGGAGGAAGTTGGGAAAGGAGGTTAGGTCATTGCAAACACGCCTAAGGAGAGGGGGTTCCCGAGTTGGGATTGAAGGGATATAGAGGGATGCATGAGATAGTGGGTGTCCACGAGGGTTCACAATGGTAAGTTGATTGCGTGACAATGTCCGAACGCATACGTGGGGTCAACTTAGAGTCTAGGGAGTTAGAATGGAGGGATCAAGGGAGGGGGAGGGATTAGGGCTTAGGCTACATCAAGAGGAGTGTGATAGGATATGGGAGTTAAGTTGCAGGGGAGTTTTGATTCGGTCGTGGGGGTGTTCGAGATGATAAGCAAGATGTCTTAGAAATAGGGCTCGGAGGGGTGGTCTTTCACTTTCACCTGAGATGGGAGAGAGTGGGTAGATTAGCTTAGGGTTTTATTTTTTCATTTTTGATTTTATTCAAATCTATTTTTTTTTATAAAATAAAATCAGATTTGTAGTTTTTTATTTCTGATTTTTTTAATATTGTTCTTGTAAAATTTAAATAGATTTATTTTTGTGAGAAAGTTTTTGTTTGTAGGAAATGTAGCAAGATTAACAAGTCCAAAACCGAACAAGTAGATTTTATAGAAAAATGGATTAAAAATCAAAGCAACCCCTAATGCAAAAATGTAAAAACATGTAAAATCAATCTCCTGGTGTAGATTCGATTCTCAGAATAACAATTTGTAGAATATTCAAAATACCTAAAATGTAACACACCTCTAAAAGGATAAACTCCCAATGAACTTGGAAAATCTACACAAAACAAGAGATGTAATGTGAATCAAATGAAACACACGAATAAGAAATGAAATAAGATAGGTGTGATTCCCACTGGGCATGCCAAAATGGTAACCATGGAAAACTAAATGTAAATGGAAAGATATAAACAAACTTGCAAACCTTCTTGTATCCTTCCAAAGAAAACCTCAAGTAGGTTGAGAGCTTAGAAGTTGTGTAGCCTTTCAAAATCAGGTACTCGTGAATGGCCTCCAAACATGGATACAATTGCTATGAACATAGTGGTTTTGACTTGGATTATTACTTTAAAAATAGAAGTTGGAATAAACTTTGGCAGAGTAATTGTGCTTAAATCTAAGAGGGTTTGATAAAGAGTAGGCTTGCATTTTATAGAGGCGTATGGTTACAAATTTGGTTACAAGAGGGTTAATGCACATGTTAAAAATAGCATTAGAGGAGGTTGCAACATTTCTAGGACATTTAAGGATAGTAATGGAATTAATTGCAGAAGTTGCATCTAGAAAGGTGGTTTTACATGCAATTGAATTTCCCCCACCTTTCTAGGATTCTAGAAGTGTAGTTGACTAGGATGAGGATGTGGAGTCCAAGTTTTTGTTGACTAAGAATCTGAGTGGTAGTTGATTAGGATGTGCACACACTAATTAATTAATTAATCATTTAATTAATAAGTGATAATTAATTTAGCACAAGGGGCACAAGGGTACTAGGGATTAATTTAATTAATCCAAAGGGTACAAAGTGCATGATTTAATTGATTTAATCAATCAATCACAAATGGGTGAATAATAGGGTATATTGGGATAACATTGGGAACATGTGAGTGATTTTGGGGTGTCTCACAGATGATGCATCTATCTCCCAAAGGACCACACACCAAGAGAGAATAGCTTTCAGATGGAGAAAGGGAAACAATCTAGTCCTAGCTCACTATAGATGGCCCAAAAGTGCAAGCAAACCAATCAAAGCAAGAAGAATCTCCAAGCCAAGAGACAAGATGTAATAAATATAGAAGTTGAGTGAATAGATGCAACTTAGCGCAAGAGAGAAAAGCTAATGACAAGTTCTTATTGATCTGATCTGATCATCCTGATGTAAAAATGATATTTGGGGTATTTATATTGATGTCATCACCCATGGGTGAATGCATCATCTAGGTTTTTAAATTTACACCAACATAATTTCCCAGCGGGTGATGGCATAGGCCGAGGTGGAAAATGCAAAGGAGATGCACAGTTTCATGAAAGGTGAAAGTAATGCAAGATAGAAGAAATGGGGTCATGAGAAAGCTAGATGTTGGAAGAATGAGAGATAAAATAAGAGGATAAGAGTGAAAGAAAGACATAAAATGATGCCAAAAAAAAATTTGGTTCTCTCTCCATGTATCATCCCTAACCCAATGGTTACATGAATAATTATACCCTTATCTCAGAACGAGCCCCTTAAGACACCCATTCAAGAGATAGATGCATTAGCAAACTCTAACTTAAAAGATAATTCTTAATAACTCGGTATGAAAATAGAAGCGTAAAAATTTAGGCCTCAGTACATATGCCACAACCATTGATTACCACATGTCACAATAGTGAAACATGGGATAGTCAACGGAAATAACAATACATAACATAATTTAAACTAAAAGAAAATGTAGAAAGTAAGGAAAGGACTAGCTAAAATAAAATATATTTACCAATGCGTACATGATAGTGTTGGTCTTCCTGCTACGTACGGGTGCAAACCATTCTACTAAAACCTTGGGAAGAAAAAATGAAAGGAAACACTAGAGGTTTGTCAATAAAATAAGACATAAATCACCAAGCTATGGGCCCATGGGATGGATGTCGTGGATTTGGAAATTGGATATGAGGGTTAGAAAATGTGATTTTGGCTAAAGAGAAGAATAGGGAATGTAATATGTCAAAATGAACAAGAGAGGATCACAATCTGACGCAACTGATAGTGGATTTTGTAGAGATTACAAGCTAAAATGACAAGTATTTAAATATTGAGGACCATCTTGGTGAAATTGAATAGAAATATTAGGTTTATATAGGATTTTTGAGTTTATTTTCTTATTTCTATTTTTTGAATTAAGAGAACAGAGCTCAGGGAATTCCAAATTTGGAGATTAACATGATGATATGGCACAAGTATAAAGAGAAGTAAGATACCAATGAGGAGGAACACGCGGTGGCACTTGATAATGGGTAAGTTGATGCATTTAATTTTTGTAGGTATAGTAATGGCAATTTCATATTTTTAGAAATGTCAAGATAATATTACACCATTTTAATTCAAACTTACATCATTAGGAAGGGTAGGACAAAATGCAAGTGGGTTTGGGAGGGATTTTATTTTAGTTTTTTCATTTTGTAGATTTTTACTTTTCAATTTTAAAATTTTGTTGTCTTATGGATTTAGACACCATCACCCCCTAAAATAACAGGTTTGATGGTGTTGAGATTATGAAAAAAATTATACAAGGGCCAATGGCATATTTCAAAGGGCGGATGGCATAGGGATTTTTAGAAAGCATACATATTTTATGATTTTACATTTTAAATTAATTTGTGATGAATCTAAGGTCATGATTTTACTAATTTATGATTATAGGAGGAACATAGGACTCACATATGGTGAATGGTTGACATAAAGCATAGCCTAGTGATATGATTTTCATATTGAAAACGTAGAGACAACATTGTTGCATGGATGGGGATTTGGGGTATCATGCATTCCTAGGATACCACTTAGTCTATATTTTTACAAATGTTTTTGTAACATGGAAACCTATCAAAAGAATCAATCCAATAAAATAATAAACAAGAAGCTATATTGAACAGAATATTCAAAATAATCAAAGAAAATAAATGAAAAACACAAGATTTAACCGAGGAAACCCTTTCGAAAAAACCCAACACATTAACTTCTCTCTCTTATTGCATTAACTTAATTGTTTACAATACAATAATATACTTCCAAGTTCTGTTTTACCCTACTGCATCTCCAGCTATTTGTAAGCAAAACAATAAGAAATCATCAAATTGGTTTTACAATACAATGGGTACCAAAACCATGGGCTAATAAACACCCATAACGATTGGCCCCATAAATCATGGGTTATGACACCATGCATATAAACGTATTGATAAAATAGCATATTTATACTCCTAGAAAAATAAAGGGATTACACTACTCCTAAGTATACAGTATATAAAAATATACAACACATTCTAACATTCTCCCACTTGTTGTATACTTTTCAAAAGGGGGCTACAATGTCATATAGTCAAGAAATTCGTAAGAATTTAAGCCCATCAATTTTCTCGCACCAAGAAATTTTCTCAAAGACTCACACCTTAGTTAAAGATTTAGCAACATTATCCTTTATGACCACCTTACTTAATAGTATCTTATTATCCTCCACCATTTCTCGTGACAAAATGGTATTGAACATCAATGTGTTTCATTCTTGAATGATACTCAAGGTTCTTCGCTAGAAAAATTACACTTTGACCGACACAATCGATCCTTACAGCATTTTGAGTGAACCCAATAGTGAGATTAGTTGTCGAAGACAAACCACTTATTTACTTGCATGAGTAGTTGTCATGTACTCAACCTCTATGGTGGATATCGCAACACTTGCTTGACGTTTACTCATCCAACTTACCTCTCCACTAAACAATTTGAACACATAACCACCGGTAGACCTACTCATATCCAAGTTTCCATCCTAGTCGAATCCACAAAACCATGTATATCTAATGTTTTACTTTTATAAGGTTTTCCCTAATAATAAATTACATAATTAGATATCCCACGCAGGTACCTAAAGATTCTCTTTACCACATTCCAATGTTCCTTTCTAGGATTTGACATGAATATACTTAGAACTCTCACTTTGCGTGTGTAATATAAGGTCCAGTACAAACCATTGCATACATCAAACTACCAACATCGGTAGTATATGGTACCCGAGACATGTCCTCTATTTCTTCTTCGCTTTTAGGACATTTTTCGAAGATAGATTTTGACCAACAGAAAAGGAATACTAATAGGTTTAATTTCATGCATTTGAAACCTTTGCAATATCACATCAAGATACTTTCTTTGATTTAACACTAGTTTCCTATTTACACGATCTCTTTTTATTTCCATGCCTAAAATAATTTTTTCAGCACTGAGATCCTTCATATCAAAATGAGATGAGAGTTGAGATTTAACATGATGACCAATTTCTTATTGTTACCAATTAACAACATGTCATCAACAAACAACACAATGATAACATAATATTCACCTTCATGTTTAAAATAAACACAGGGGTCAGCTTTACTTCTTCCAAGCCCAAGTCTCAACACATACCTGTCAAATTTCTGGTTCCACATTCTTGGTGATTGCTTCAAGCCATATAATGACTTTTTCAGCCTACACACCAAATCTTCCTTTCCTTTGATCTTAAATCTTTATGGCTGCGTCATGTAGATTTCCTCCTCAAGCTCACCATGCAAAAACGTTGTCTTAACATTCATCTTCTCTATTTCCATATCGAAAGCAGCAGTAATAGCTAAAAGAAATCTAATAGAATGTAACTTAGCAACAGGAGAAAATATCTCACCAAAATCGAGTCCCTCCACTTGAGAGAAACCCTTTTCCACAAGGTGAGCTTTATACTTTTATATTTTCCCATATGCATTATACTTCTTCTTAAACACCCATTTACAGCCAACATGTTTTCTTCCAGGAGGTAATTTCACCAAGTCCCGTGTATTATTCTTATATAAGGACTCCATTTCTTCCTCCATAGCCTTTTTCCAAAACTTGCTTTCATTAGATCCAAAAGCCTCCTTCATAGTCTTGGGTTCATCATCAGTAATAGATAAAACTAAAAAATAGAAGTAGAACGAGAAATCAGGAGGACTATACCTCTCAGGTGCCCTTCTTAGCCGATCTGATCTTCTTAAGATAGGATTTTTCTGGTTCAACATCTTCTAGTTCCTCATATGCTTCATCTAAATCTTCCCCTTACAACTCTCTTTGTGGTTCATCTTCTGTAGTCACATCAAATTCAAACATAGATTCATCTTCCTCAATTTTAACATGATCTTCCTCTGGTTTTTCTTCTTGCTCTGGAATTTCCTTAAGCTCTCTAAAAATTACATTACAGCTAAAAACAGCCTTCTATGATTCTAGATTCCAAATCTTGTATCCTTTTACGCCATTAGAGTATCCAATAAATATGCACTTATCATATTTATTATCTAACTTGGTTCTTTTCTCTTTGAAATATACATATAAGCAATACAACCAAATACACATAAATGTCTAACAGAGGGTTTCTTACTAGTCCATGCTTCCTATGGAGTTTTTCCTTCAAGTGCAGATGTCGGTGATCTATTAACCAAATAGCACACAGTTGCCACTACTTCTACCCAGAATTTTTTATCCAAATGGCACCCACTAAGCATACTTCTACACTTATCCATCAACATTTTGTTCATCCTTTTTGCAACTCCATTCTGTTGTGGTGTATATGGAGTTGTCTTCTACCTTTCTATTCCACACTCTTTATAGAATTTCTCAAAGGAATTAGAGCAATATTCCCGCCATTGTCACTTCTCAAAACCTTTATCTTCCTTTCTATCTAGATTTTCCACAAGAGCCTTAAACTCTTTGAATTTATTGAAAACCTCATACTTATTTCGAATAAAATATACCCAGATCTTTCTTGAGAAATCATCTATGAAACTAACATAGAACATGGATTTTCCTAATGATGGAACTTTTACAAGTCCAAAAACATCACTATGTATCAAATGTAGAATCCCTTCTGATCTTGTAGCATTCATAGGAAACTTTACTCTAGTTTACTTTCCAAACACGCAATGCTCAAAAAATCAAAATCTAATGGACACTCGAAATTCTTTCAACCATACCTCTTACTTTTAAAGTACGAAGTCCTTTCCCTCTAATGTGTCCCATCCTTTGATGTCAAAACATCATCTTCATTGCAGCAGATGTAGGAGTTGGATCTGAAGCTTTCTTCTCCTCTAGAACCACAGAGCTATTGCACTCATCATATAATGCTTACCTCGAAGCTTAAATAGTGTTCCAAACATGGATGCCTCTTGCCAATACCATTACACCCCGAACCATATTGCGAATATATTTACTAAGTGCTATCTAAACACTTACATCATTCATCTTACTTACGAGATATTAGGTTCTAGTCAAACACGGAATGTGCATAACACTTAGGAGGGTTTTAATCCTTCCGTCTTTAAACCTCATCTTGATTCTCCGATGACCAATGATCTTACAAGTTGACTTTTCTCCCATATATACATTGCCTCCATTACACTTTTCATATTCACATAACCACTCCTTGTGTGGTGTCATATGAAAGGAGGCACCTAAGTCAATCAACCATGCACTGTCACATGCATGCAAGCTAGAAAGCTTCCAAAAGTAAATCTCCAGTCTTCATAGAGGTTTTATGTCTAAAGATCCACCATCATCGGAGGACTTACCCTTTTCTACCTTCTTATATCTATAGTCTTTCTTGAAATGCCCCATTTTACCACAATTCCAACATTTCCTCTTATATTTTTCTGTAGTCTTTGATTTACTTTTGGACTTTGACTGTCCTTGCCTCTTCTTTCTTTTCTCTTGGGTACGACCTCTTACATATAAGGCATCCTTGGATTGATAATCCTCAATGGATTTCCGCCTCATTTCTTTTGATAGTAAGGCCACAACTACATCCTCAACTAATAATTTTTTAGACGTTGTACTTAGGTAAAGAACATAAAAGAGTAATACACTTATCCTCTTCTTCCATTTTAATATCAACAAAAATCAACTGAATTACCACAGTATTAAAGATGTTCATATGTTCTACAATAGAGTCTCCATCATTCATTCTCAATGAATATAGATTCTTTCAGAGAAATAGTTTGTTCACTAGATACTTTTTCTGATAAAAGTCCCCAACTTCTCCCATAACACCTAAGTGGATTTCTCATTTGACACATTCGGTAAAACTGAATCGATAGACACAATCTTATTAAACTCCTTACCTTCTTATCGATTTTTTCCCAGGTCCTCTACCTTCATACCCATACGTATGACTCGGACACAAAATCCACGATCTCTATCCACAAGAAGATTTTCCATTTTGAGCTTCCATAAATCAAAATGTTTCCCATTAAATTTTTTATTTCAATCCTTGTGCTTCCTGTCATTTTATCCTACTTGAAAATTCACCCACAGAGCTCCCACTCGAAAAAATTTATCACAGGTTTTAGAAACCCTAACTCTTCACATAAAAGCTAAAACCTAGCTCGATACTAAATGAAAAGAAGCAATATAATAAACTAATAAACAAGAAGCTATATTTAACATAATATTCAAAATATAATCAAAGAAAACAAATGAAAAAAACAAGATTTAACATGGGAAACCCTTTTGGGAAAAAACCCGGACTGATAACTTCTCTCTTTTATTGCATTAACTTAACCGTTTAGAATACAATAATGTACTTCCAAGTTCTACTTTACCCTCATTGCATCTCCATTATTTTTAAGCAAAACAACAAGAAACCGTAAAAGTAGTTTTACAATACAATGGGTACCAAAACCACAGGCTAATAAACACCCATAATGTTCCTCATAAATCATGGATTATGACACCACCCATAAATACGTATAGATAAAAATAGCATATCTATACTCTCAAAAAAATAGGGATTCTAAAAAAATTTCCTAACGCTCATGGAAGAGGTGTACACTACTCCTGGGTATACGAGTATACAAAATATACAATACATTTTAACAACTCGGCGCTAATAATTTTCGGTGGTGGAAAGGCGTGGCCAAGTGAGATCATCATAACACTTCAAGCCGGTGTGCACGAGATATTGGTCTTGCTAATAGAGGGAGCTTGCATGTATTGCAATCTCACCATGGATATGCAGAGAGGATATCCTTGGCCATATGGGCCATAGGAAGTGACACCTATGATGAGGGGATGTTTTGTGTTAGATGCAAAGCATAGAACACACTCCACAGTTTTTATCTCTATCCGAAAGGTGGTTATGGGCATTACTGTGGCATGTATATTGTGTCACAAGGAAGATGGGACGATTCCATTGTTTTTGTGGTTATATGTAGAGATTTTATTGAGTAGGATGTCTTATTTAGCTGGGGGACCACTATATGGGTGCATCGGTGCATGATCTATACAGGTCTAATGGAGGCACATGAGAACCATAGATCTCGTGATATTGATGAACGCATGGATATATGAGAATTTTACCATGTATAGACCCACAAGAAAACCATTGGTCATAGCTACAGATGCCTCAAGAGTACTTTAGTGGGCACATGGGCTAACAATGAGGGCACTTCAGGAATATAGGCAGCTACGACAAGTACATTCAAATGAGGTCATATGGGATCCCTATATAGGGAATGGATTAGTAGCCTATTTGACCACAAGCGAGAGGATTTAGAGGTAGTGAGGGAGGTGACAAGACATTATTTGCATTACGTAGAGACTAGTCTAACAATAGAGTACCCAAGCGGTTTGGGATTCCCGAGCTTACTATGATACCACCACTAGCACCCTACAAATAGCCACATGTGAGAGATTTTGTGACTAAAGTGGATAAATTATGAGTGTTGTGGTTCCAAAGAGTATGGGCTGTAGGTAAAGGGCCGAGAGATAGAGATAAAGAGGTGGGAAAGCTCGGGCCCCACCAAAGATCATTAGAGTTGAGATCTCGGATGAGGGATTCGATGGAGGACCCACCGCCCTGGACCCACAGGTGAGAGATATAGGCATATTTATTCATATCACCGCAGAGAGGAGAGACATCCAGGGCCATAGCCGAGATAACATAGGATGTAGTATACAAGAGGTGGTTACCTAATGCCATTAGGTAAGGAGATGGCCCTCTGGCTATGAGACGGGCCGAGGGCCCATCACAGAGGAGATATGATTTTGGTGCCCTAAGATAGGTGGGAACAATATGTCAGGTGGAGATCTCTCGTTATTTGATGAGGTGGAGGTGGTTTTAGGTGGCTGCGGAGACAACGAGACCATCATTGATCAAGTCGGGCAGCCAAGTATGCATGACAATTTTGATTAGGAATTTAAATGGTCATATTTTATGATTGTATCATAATGTTGGTATTGATTAGAAAATTTTGGGTTTCTGACAAGTAGACAATGAGAGGAGTAGCACTCATTGATTGAGAGTACACACCATGAGATCCTAGACCCATTTTTGGATGTTTAGGATACCTCATTCATGGAAAACCCTACAGTACCATCAGCTAGCGAGTTAATGGGAGAATTTTGGCTAGTTGGTAAGGTTGTAAATACATTGTGGAGATGGAGAGATGCACAAGAATTGGTAGGCACAAACATAGATGTGATGCTTCCAAACTTATTGTAGTCACAGGGTGCCTTTGTTCGAGCGGTGTAGCACACCAATCAAATGTCATAAGTGTTACAAAGAGGATCATGCAGCTAGAGGTATAACTGGTGAGAGCATAGGAAGAGGCCTTCAGAGCTCAATCTAGTGAAAAATCTCTAACTCACACATCTCGAGCATCCAATATAACACCTTCGACATAAAGCATACAAAGACCCCCAAGGATTTTTGATGATGTACTATGATCAATCACGATTGCATTTTTGTTGATGTATAAGGATTTATTCGATGAAATTATATATATGATGATTATCTTGATGATTTTGATGTTGATAAATATATATGATGAGTCGGCTCTATGCTTGTTTCCACATGAAGAGGACTCGAAGGCTGGGTGCATGTCTTACATAGCTTTGATATTCTATGTTGGTATGCAAGCGTAGCCATGGTGCAAAAGAATATAATGGGTTTAAAGAAAAATTTAGTTTGTCCTTTTGTGCTTTTTCTCATCTAACTTCGGTTTCAATATTTTTTATATGTTTTCTATAAGAACTACAATCAAATACATCATGTCCCAAAGCCTCATTCCATGTGTAAGATAGTTCTTCCGTAGAAGACCACGAATCCATAAGGGAAAGAGGCAAGGAAGGATGAAAATAAGGAGTTTGCATTGATGCGGATAATTTCGGCACATCTGGTGCTTCATCATCCATGATGTCATCAACTTCATAGTCAAAGCTAGATATACATCCCTTTCCTTTAAATGAGGAAGCATGCTAGATGATATAATGGATTCATGGGGAGAGGGTGAGGCTGTTGGAGATATTTGAGGCTCGGACATCGAGTCTTGAATGAGGAGCTACAACCAAATGTGAAGAGTCTTTTTGGATAAGAATGACATTCACATCATGAGTGAGTGTGCTTTAGAGGGTGCTTTAGTAATATCGACCTCTCTATCCCAAATTTTGGCATAGCTATCCAAATGGGGATCATCCACAAAGCATAACCATCATCGCAGATTAGGAATAGTGGTGTCTATTATGTAAGAATCATCTATATTTTCTAGTTGAAAATTTTACTTTTGTGGGTTGGTGTGCATGAAATGGTAATGGGATAGAAATCTCCTTATTTTGAGGCCACAAGTCATGAGAAAGTTATGAAATGAAAATATATAGAAGATCATAAGAGTTTATCCTAACAATAATCTATTCAAACTCATCATCATTTTAACCCAAGATGTTTGGAGGAGTGCGACCGACCAACTCTGGATGACCCGCATTACCATGAAGAGATTCTCTTTGGATAATTAAAGTGTTGATATTCATGGAATGGAATGGGATATAACTCTTAAAGGGTTGGGAACTTATAAGTTCCCTTTTGTTGAAAGAGTATCATAGTTTTAGGGATTTGGGTCACCTTGGATTTTATATATTTCCCCTTAACACACAAACTTAACACATTGATATGTTGAAGAGGCAACCACACGCATGTAGTGGGTCCAAGGTCGATCAAGGAGAATATTGTAAGATAGGTTGAACACCATAACCTTCACATGTACTATCCTAGGATGGATAGTGATAGGCATCCAAATGTAACCCATGGGAGGAATTTGTCTTCAATCATACCTTTGACAATTAATATGCATGGTTTTGATATTTTCGATTGACTATCTAATGGATTAAATGAAGTATAAAGAGTCAACATATGCGCGGCAAACCTTGTCAATGAGGGAATGCTTAACTATGTTCGACCAATTTGTACAAAATTAAAGAGTGCAAGATCATCCACCCTGAAGCAAGAGTTCGTTGGGAATCATATCTACTATGAGGAAAAAAATGTAAGTTTGAACATTAGTGGTACAATCCATACAAATGGAGAGTTCCTCACACCGACGACGGATAATTTCATATAAACCATGTAGCGTAGGAGACTACCCCAAAGTAGGAGGGAAGGGTATGTTCATATCAAACAATGCATAGTCATAATATGCTCATGATGGTGAGGTGATGTGTGCATGAGATCCAAAATGGAATTGGGATAGGAATTTGAGGAAAAACTTCCTAAGGATCCTACTCATCATGGTTGAACTGAGAAGCAATTTGAGAGTGTTTATGATCCTTAGAAATAGAATGATTGATTAGAGATACTTCAGATATTATTGTTTGCTTATGCTTGACACCATTGGCCTGATTAAAGGCATATGTGTTTAGATAAATAGTTTCATACGCCTTCGTACATGTGATATTTTTTCACAGGGGCCAATGACATCTATAGGGGATGGAATTTTAATTTTGGGAGTTTGATTTTGAGAGACACAAGGGTAAATAACTCGTGATTCTAAGGATGAACTGATGGAGGGTACTCAGGCTCTATATATGCAATCACACACCTCACATCATTTATAGCCATTGTGTTCTCAAGGGGATAGTCGAGGATCAACCACATTTTTGTGGTATTTTCTAGTTTCTTAGAGCTTTCACCGAACTATGATTAGGCATAGGGTTAGAGAAAAATTTAAGTTCTTCATTAGCTTGATTAATGGCATTATGACGATCCTTTTATCTTTGAGCATCCCAATATTTGACTACTTTATTAAAACACTCTCTAGTGATGGATTCATGGTCAAATTGAGGGCTTAAAATAAAGTGATGGCAACCATGCAGAGAGCATGAAAATTCTCATGAGAATGGCCCGAATTGGCATGTCACTAAAAAAATCGTCATGTCATTGTGGAATAGGTCTAGAAGGATCAAGGATCTGACTAAATGGTTTAGTCATATGTTTTTTCAGCTCATCCTTGGTTTATGGTTAATAGTAAGTAGGTTGGATCTTATTGTTATCAACTTTTCAATCAATAGCAAAGACATTCCTATTTTTAGAATCCATAAGAGGAAGGGTATCTGAGACCTCGTCATCTGTGGTGTTTTTGTTCTTTGATTTTTGAAGGATTTGTATCTATTTAGTTGCTTGAGTCTTAGAAGGGGCTTTCTCAAACTCTCTCATAAGATAATCTTGTCATTTATCTTATTAAAAATATTCATCAAGGAACTAGGGTAAAAATACCTAACCTTATACTAAAGGCGAGGTTCTAAGGCTCAAAGAAAGAGTTGGAAAAGGCTAACTTTCAACGTTTTTTATTTTCCTTAGTAGATAAGGTCTTCCAATGCTTAATGAATGCTTGATTTGATTCATTCTCATGTTGTTTTCAGTTAATGAAAGCATTGATGTTGTTTTCAGGTAAATCATGATATTGAAACTCATTAACTAAGGTTGTTACTAGAGATTCTAACTCCACTATGGAGTTAGGGGGTAAAGTGTGATACCAGTCCAAAGCATCTCTAGTAAGATTCTTAGCTAAGAGTTTAGTGGTAACATAATAATTAACTTTGATCCATTATTTATAAAGGTTTCTAAAGGCCTTAATGTGTAAGGTAGGATCAGTTGACCCATCATATGAGATATAA
Source organism: Taxus wallichiana var. yunnanensis (assembly GCA_018340775.1). Lineage (NCBI taxonomy): Eukaryota > Viridiplantae > Streptophyta > Pinopsida > Cupressales > Taxaceae > Taxus > Taxus wallichiana. Next base: position 787,279,938 of record CM031244.1, on the reverse strand, counting down.
AGGAAAATACCTCAAATATCCATGCTAGCAATGTAGGGTGCTAAAGAATCTTATTGGACTCGCCTACAAGACTTTGTTTTGAATGGTAGGTTGCGAAATAGGTCACCCATTAGGTCTGTTAGTAAAGGGAAGTGGAATTTCGCCCCCAAAGCCCGTATTAGGATGGTTAAACATTTGTACAATGTTGGCTTTCATTTGAAGGAGTTGGGTCATGACATCAGGTTGATTTTGACTCATCTTGTATATGAGTTGAAGGATAAGATCAAAGATAGATGAATTTTCATATGAACCTTTCAAAGTAGCTTTCCCATTGTCCATTTACTATCATGTTTCTCGGATACAAAGTCAAGAAGGTGTTTATGAATTACTGACTTAGGTTCCCCTTTGTATTGAGGAAACTTATCAAGGAATTTCTGAATCTCAGGTGGAAGATCAGAGGTGTCTTCAATATGAATCTCTTCCTCTTCATCACCTAATACATTGTTTTTGTAGGTGTTATACTTTTTCTATTATCTCCTATCACACAATAGTCTGAGTAGAAAGGAAAGCTAGATTCTAGGTGATTAATTTCTAAAAGTGATTGTTCACCAGAGTTGGAGAGCCCCATGCTAAGATACTCCATGATGGAGTGCTAATATGACCTAGAAGAAGCTTGCAAGAATATGATACTGACACAATCAGCCCTACAAAATTTCTTCACATGGATGAAGGTGTCTGTGCGAAAAAAATTTCCAAGGCAGACAGGATCAACCCTACACGAGAATTTGACGCGGGGCCGAATGCATCTAGGAAAATTAATTTTTAGGTTTTTTGGAATTTCGAAGACTGAAACAAGAAAAAAAATTAAAATGGGTGTTTTTAATGAGATGTACTTGATCAAAAGGTACAAAATAAATATTTCACGTTGGATTTACCAAGGATGTATGATGAGTACAAATGTGTTTACGCACCGTGCACTCTTATCATTCGTTCAACCAAGGTATTCGAGGCAACGAACCAAGACCAACACATAAATTAATATAATTAAAGGGGGTACAAGGACCACTATGATCACATATCCCAAGGGAAGTAACCCTTACACTAGGACAACCTAAGGTTTCTAAGGCCCTAGGTCGAAGAAGAGGAAGGAACCCTATGGAGGTATCGACACTATGGGGGTAATAATGAATAAAATAAGCATGCAAATCCTATGCTAACTGAAGTAAAGCATGTAACATGAAAGGAACCGATATCCCAAATTCACCTCCTAGAATATTTTATCAAACACAACCCTACACATAAATAAATTTTGAAGGTGGCGATTCAAACCCACGAGCTCACACTCCAGAACGACAAACAAAGGGACATGCGAGCTTGACTCAAGGAGCACAGGGTCAAAAGAGGCCAGCGGCGTCAAAATAGTCCAGAGCACACAGGAGAGAATTAGAGGAAGGACTCAAAGTTTCAAACTTCACATAGGATTTGGCTCGGGGTAGAAATAATAGACTCGTGGAGGTGCCACATGTCATCTTGGCACAATTTTGAAGAGCACATCGAAGTAGAGACTCCAAATGAGCGCCAACCCTCTATGAGTCCAAGGTAAAAAATGGGGTCTCATCGGCAGTTGAAAAGTCTCGGAGTCGGTGGAAGCCTCCACATGTTTCATCGGTGCAACTCCAAGGATAGAATCCAAAACAGAGACCCCAAACAAGCACAAGCTTACCACATGGTCCAAGTCAAAAGGGGGGACAGAGCAGGCCCAAATCGGTTAAGTGTAAGAGTATCGGCGGAAGACCACACGTGTCTCAATGGCATAACACCAAGGCTAGATCCAAAGAGTGGGTTTCCAAATGAGCGTTAGCTTTCCACGTGTCCCGAGGACCGAAAGGGGTCGAGGCTCAAATTGGCTAAGTATAAAAGGTAAGCGGAAGAAGCCACGTGCAGTAGCGGTGCAACTTCAAAAGTAAAATTCAGAGTGGGTTACCAAATGCACGTTGAGCCTCCACGTGTCTAGGGTCGACATATGCCTCTGCCCCGAAGCAAAAGGGACTTAGCCAAAATGCAAAGAAATAGAGCAAGGCCATGGAAGTCACCACGTGTCTCATCGGTGCAATTTTGAAGGCACTGACCAGAAAGGTAGTTCCCAAATGAGCGCCAACTGTCATGTGTCCCAGTCGAAGAGGTGAGGCGGCCATTGAAAATTACAAAATCCTATGGATGCCTCCACATGTCTCAACCATGCAACTTCAAAGGTAAAATATGGGGGTAGTTTCTAAACATATGCGAAGCCGCCATGTGTCTCGGGTCAGACACAGTGCCTCCACTAGCAGAAAGGACTCAGGTAGGATACAAAGAAAATAGGGGATCCCACGGACAATGCCACATGTCTCATGGGTGCAATTTTAAGAGCGAGTGTGAGGTAAAAATCTCAAACGAGCATGGGGCTACCACGTGGCCCCTATATGACTACACCCTTACATACTGTAAGTCGTGTTAAGCACCCGACCTAAGGAACTTCAGATGGCCATATATTTTGATTGGGAACTCAGATTTGGGCAGGAGAAGACTTTTTGGAAAGGTCTCGACATCCTCTACACCATGGAGGCCTGAAAATTTAATTTTGATAGGGTCAGGTGGGTGAGAAGTAGGAAAACGTCTTGCAAGCTATTAATGAAGGATCGGTTGCTTGACCACCGGATCAATTTGATCCGCCATTCCTCATTCTTAAGCACACAAGTAGACATAGAGTGGCAGATTTAATAGATTGTAGGTGGATTTGTAGGGGGCATTGAGGGATGGTGGTTGAGCTTTCAAAGTAGGATTCAATGCATCACGGGGTGGTTGGAGCAGAGTTCAATTTTCCCTCTCTCTTTCTCTCTCATTCTTCTATATATTGTAAAGAGGGGCATTTTCTAATGGTTGGTCATTGTTTCTCCTCTACCCCCTCTCTCTTTCTTCCTTAGGGTAGAATGTGGAGTCTAAGCCTCTTCTCATGGCTCTGTAATGGCATTTTCTTGCCTCTTTCCCACTAATGATGTACCGTGTAACTTTTGGAGCAATAAAATATGTTTTGTGATGCATTTTGTCCATCCTTCCTTATTTTATTATCTCTTCTTACCTCTCATCATTGTAGGGTATACTATACATATTTTTGATGTCTATTGTAGGTTTTGGGAGCTTTGTTTAATGGGTTTGAAGTGGTGTTCTATGTGAACTCTATCTCTAGTTTGTGGTGCATCTTTTCCACCCTCTCCTCTGCTCACCTCTCTCCACTTCAAGCAGTTAGATCTGTGATCATCCACTTCCTTTTTTGGTGCATCACCACTTATTGTATGCTCTCTTTCACCCTCTCTCTCTCCATGTCCCCTTGGAAAGGTAAGATTATGATAGATTAGATTCTTCTGCACTACAGTAGCTTGTGGCAGGTAGATTAGGAAGCAAGAACTCGACTTTCTCGGAGGAGCCATCTCGAGGTTTGCAAGTCTCACAAAGGTTGAGAGATGGTCCCATGTTGTACAATCACACTAAATTCCCCACTCAAATACGAGGCCATTCGGGGGTCTTTGTGATTACTGCACTAATAGGAACTGAAATACAATATGCTAACCTAACATGTCCATAAAATACTAATCTAACATAGAGTATGTAGCAAATGTAGGAAACTACTCTATACAAAATGAAAAAGTGGGTTAGAGCACTTACCTATTGGGGCGGTCGTTGATGCATCTATCTCCCAAAGGACCATACACCAAGAGAGAACAACTTTCAGGTGGAGAAGGGAAACAATCTAGTCCTAGCTCACTATAGATGACCCAAAAGTGCAAGAAAACCAATCCAAGAAAGAAGAATCTTCAAGCTAAGATTAAATATGTAATAAATCTAGAATTTGAGCAAGAATATTCAAATTGGTGCAAGAGAGAAAATATAATGGCGAGTTCCTGTTGATCTGATATGATTTTCTTAATGTGAAAATGAGAATGGAGTATTTATACCGATGCCATCGCCTATAGGCAAATCCGTCGACCGAGGTTTTTAAATTTACACCGCGTAATCATCCACGATTGATGGCATCGTCTTCAGAGGTGGAAAATGCAAAGGTGAGATGCATCGTGTCGTGAAAGGTGAAATTAATGCAAGACAGAAGAAATGGGGTCATGAGAAAGCTAGATGTTGGAAGAATGAGAGACAAAATAAAAGATAAGAGAAAAAGAAAGACATAAAATGGGGCCGAAAGATATTCTCTCTCCATGTATCATCCCTAACCAAATGGTTACGTGAATAACCATCCCCTATCCCGAGAATCGAGCCCTTTAAGGCACCCATTCTAGAGATAGATGCATTAGTGACCTCTAACTTGAAAAGATAATTTTTAGTAATAGGTATGAAAATAGAAATCGTAAAAATTTAGGTGTATGCAAATGGTTGGTAGGGTGTTTTCAAAACCATGGATACTAATGGTGGAAGAGGAAAAATCTTTAGTAAGAATTCCCAAAAAGTGCAAAAAGGCAATGTTACAAATATCTAGACCAGACACATTTTTAATGAGGATACGCTTAACCAATGTCTTATTGATATTTACTTGAATGTACAAAGGTAAAACATTTTCAATAACACATGGAGGAGGTAAATCACTATAACTAAAATATATTGGTTCATCTTAGAAAGAAATACATTTCCTTACAACTTATTACACATAAGAAAACTTCATATTAGGGTTAATAGGAATATTTTGAAGGAGATTAAAAGTGCTATTGATAGTTAAGATTGTCATTGAGATAGTCAAAGAATGAGAAAGGTGGTACAAGATAAATCCATTAGAGTAATTAATAATAGAAATATCAATCCTAGAAGAAAAATGGTGATAGCATTAGAAATTTGAACTTTGTACTTTTTGGATTTCTATCTTAGTACTCTGCGAGAGTTGTGTCTCGATCATATTCCTCTTCTCTTAAGTGCTAACTCTCATCACAAGAATAAAAATCACCCCTTCAGGTTTGAAATGGCTTGGTTGTAGAAAAAAATTGGATGAACTTATTACTTAACCGGTGGAAAGTTAACATCTAAGGAGCGACAATGTTTATATTTTCCAAAAAAATTAAAAGAAGTCATGAAGAAGCTCAAGGTCTAGAAGGCTAAAGTTTTGGGAACATTCTCTTGCATAAACAACAGTTGGCTTAGAAAATCCTAACCATTTCATTTGATATTGACAAAGATGGTATAATTGAGCAACTTCATCAACAAGAGGTTTCCCTACTGAGTGATTATCACAACACTCGATAGAAGAGGAAACTTATTGGAGACACAAATCCAGGTGCTTTGGCTTTAACAGGGGGATCTAAATACAAGAAATTTCCATGCCACGGCTTCCAAGCACAAAAACAGGGATAAATAAAGGAGATTCATTCCTTTAAAGGTAAGTTGTTGTCTATTGAATATAATGTTTCAAATGAGCTCATCTCTTTCTATTCTATGCTCCTTTAGGAGGAACCCCATAGAAAAAAAAATGATATGTTAAGGATGTTGCAACACATTCCTAAGTTGGTTATTAATGACATGAATGAAATATTGACATAGCCTTTCTCCATAGAAGAACTCCACAAAACTATATTTATAATGAAGGGGGATAAGTCACTAGGGTCGGATGGATTCTCTGCTGCGTTTTCCAGTCTTATTGGGAAATCATCAAGGAGGAAATCTATGATGCAGTGAATGAATTTCAGATAAGTAACTCTCTTTTAAAAGAGTGGAACACCACCTTCATTTCTTTGGCACCCCAATCCTCGTTTTCTAAATCTGTCTCAACTTTAGGCCGATAATTCTTTTGTAACGCTCCTTATAAGATAATAACAAAAATGATGGAGACAAGGTGAAACAGGTTAATTTCTTAACAACAAAATGGATTCGTGGGAGGTCGTATAATTGGCAAGCCAGACTCATCACTTGTCCATGAGGCTATCCATTCTATGTAGCATGTTAAGTCAATGGGGATGATTCTAAAACTAGATATGCGAAAGCCTTTGATAGAGTCAACTAGGTCTTTCTCTTGAGAGTGCTTAAGAATTTCAACAAATTATTTTACAACAATAAAGAGGATGTCAACACATTTCCAACTGCACACTCAAAGATCTATATGGGCTATACAAAAATTAATAACAACCTAGAAAATGGCTCAAAAAAACCCGGAAAGGGTTTTCTAAAAATTAGAGAAAAAAATCCAAAATTATAGCAAGGGTAATAATGATAAAATGGTTGAAACCCCAAACCAAAAATTTAGAGCATATGCGTGTCATATATCAAAATACAGGTTTTTGGGCCATTTTAACTCATCGAAGATGTCCAAAAAAATTTAAAATACACCTACTACCATGTAGGTATTTCACCACAGGAAAAGAAATGTGCACACCCTATTATCCATTAGAGCTTAATTAGTTATCCTAAAAACTTGAATGTTTTGATTATGACAGTCGTATACTTATTTTTATGGATTTTGAACAATTTTATATTGTTTTTATATTTTATGAAACATGTTTGAATGTTTTTATGTTTTACACCTCGGTAAAAAGGGTGTACTTCTTGAAAGCATGAGCAAATAATTCGAAGCATTCCATTCCATTGGCAAAATGTAGATGGTAAAATGATAGGGTGTTTCTCTCCAATCGTAACTCTACGTAACTAGGAAGATACAAGGGCTCATCATTGAGATCCAAGAAGGATGAGAAAATGATGTGAATAGTGATATTAAAGTTGAAGATAATTGATACGATGACACAAGTGTGATAAGGTGTAACAACTGATACAATGAGAAAAATACGGCTCATCTCTAGTCAATATTATCTAAATGATTCCAATATGATTCAACTTTATAGGTTTTGACTTGACTTATATCCATAGATGGCCTACTAATTAGCAAGAATCCGGTTGAAGGAATTGTTGTATATGTTTAACATGAGCAACTAAATTACTTCTAGGGATTTTTTAAACTAAGTACTTTGATTAAGATTTCATAAAGGCTTTATTTGTTGATTATTTATTATTTTTTTGTGAAATACCCCCTGCATGTTTCCCCATGCCATAATTAAAAGGAAAGGGCTCAACACCGAAGAAAAAATGTAGGCGAGTAAGGGATTTCTCTATTCCTAGTCTCATACTGCTAGTAAGAAGTATGGGCTTATCACCAAATACTATGAAGGATGAAATGTGTAGTGATTTTATAATTATTTTGTATTTTTAGATTGATTTAATTTACCTTGTATGTTTATAGTGTGATTTTTGGGAAAAACATTCTTCCCCCAAGTCTCAGCCTCGTGTGAGTAGTAAGATGTAAGGGTTCAACACCGTAGATTGAGATGGGTGATCAAAAAGGACCGGGTAAAGAATTTTAGTGCTTTCTATTAAAGAGAGAGCTTATGTGAAAGGAGGAGTTTCCATCAGTAAGCTTCAAGACAAAACCGTAGGTAAAATAAGATCTGAAATGGTAGAAACCATAACAAAGATGAGACACACAATGCACAATAGGAATAAGGTTAAATTGTGTCATAATAGGTGAAGAAGATGAATATATGATAATGGTATGATTAAAATATATTTCAATACATAGAATGTTTAACATTATTTGTATGTACTTTGTCATTTCCAATTGGAAATCAATGGTTTAATACAAAGTTTTATTCTCTTTTTATTATTTTTAAGTTCTTTTAACATTTGTGGATGAGGATTTGAAATGGAATCATCAAGAAAGATGTCCATGTTTATTTAAGTTGAATGGTCCTAAAATACAAGACTTGTGCGGATGAAATTCAAGTCAAGAGAGGGAATCAAAATATTCGATAAGTCCTTAAATATAAGACTTGGGAGGACAAATTCCAAGTCAAAGGAGTAAATCTGAAGATTTAATAAGTCTTGCAATATGAGACTTGGGTGAACGGGATCCACGTCAAAGTATTGAATCAAATGATTCAATGGGTCCTAAAGTACTAGACTTGGGCGGAGATAGGTTCCAAGTCAAGGGATGTGTGATTAGAGAAGTCTTTGATGAGATCGAAAGACATATGTGATGTTATAAGAATATTGTCGATGTGGGGAATATGTTGAGATTCATATTCACCTATGTCTTAAAGAATGCAAGGAGAGAAGAATGGATCTCCATATGCATATCCAGGGCTTCTTATAGGCCGTGGAGAGGAAATAGTCAATGTTTTTGCTTCTAGATTGTAAGTTAGTTTATTTGACACAAGATTTGTAATTAAAGCGTGAAAAGGTTGTAACAAGGATATTCATGGGTATATATACCTCAAAGAATATATGCATGTATATGTCTTGAAAATTAGGAAGCATCATTGATGAGATGCTTGTAAGATTGATCGTTTGAGGTGTAATGGACACAAAAGGTTGCGTTGTTGTAAGTGTATAAGATTTTTGTGATTGTGTTTTGATAACAATACTAGATATGTTAGGCGTAGGATCTGAAATGGAAAGAATGGAATCAAGCTCAATTTTGCTTGATGATGGAACCTCTTCTATTATGTCAAGGGTTGAAATAGAGTCTTGAAGAAAATTCAAGCTCTCGTTAGGTGTTAGAAGATTGTCTAAAGACTGAAACGGGTTCAATGTCTGTTTTGACTCAAGGAAAACAATTTGTAGAAGAAATAGATTATTTTGGAGGGAGAGATACTTAACCTTCATCGTGATCTCATTGAATATTAGTATGTATAATAATAGGGACAAAATTTAACTCTTCATTTGAATTAGAAAGTGACATGTCATCAATTAAGAGAGATCTATTGTCAATCTCTATAGAGATAGTTCCATTTTTAATTAAGTATTGGATATAATGACAAAGAGGTGTATAGTTATCAATAGAATTGCCATCCCGTGATGGAATTCACAATATTAGGATGCATCGTGCGATGTAATATTAGGTTCCCCATCAAAAATGGTTTCGTAGGTGGATATTCAATCATGTTAGCCTTTACTAATTGTTGAAAAACACTAGATAGACTCTCTCCGAGAGGTGTAAACTGACATTCAATGGTGCATGGAGTAGTGTTGTCAATATAGGAAATGACGAATTGACAATCAACGTTATTCAATTCCCCATGTTCATGACCTTTTCATTATTTATCGTAGTTATGTGGTAGGTCTCCGACCACTTTGTGTCTCCATTATCAATAAGGTCTTGGATGTAATTGCGATGTTGTTTGCATTTATCTATTTGATGACCATCTATGCGATGAAAATCACAATATGTGTTAGGTCTATACCAACTTTGGCAGGTTCACCTTCGGGGAAGGGTTACATGATACGATAAGTGACAATATTATCACTTGCTAGTTATTTTAAGACACTTGAGAGAGATTGAACCGAGGACATGTTGATGCGTAATCATAGCACCCCGAGTGTCCTTGAACTCGATGGGTTGAAACTTCATGATTTGATTGCATAACATGGATATTTTCCCAAAGTGTGGGACTTTGAAATTGGGAAATCTCTCTCGGATGAAGGTTGGTTCCTATTCCTCTATTCAAATGCACACATTCAAATTGTAGAGGATCTACCCTAAAATCTACTCTAACTTTCCAAGAAGACAAGGTTAATAAGATGCAAGAAAATAAACCTAAGATACCAAAGGTGATTTACCAAAAGAATGTTGAACACTTGCTTTGCCTTTAAACACAAACCATTGAAATGTAATACAACCACCATACACAGATAACCAAGATTGCAATGAGAGATCAGAGAGATGTAATGAACACAAGAGAGGGTTGAAAATCATCCACAGACATGTATTATTGCTCCACAAATTTGATACAGTACACTACAATGGCCAAGAGGAAATATTTGCATTACAATTTTGATGGGAGGTTTTAACTCCACAAATCCAATTATAGACAAGAGAAGAAGGGAGGGTGCAAAGACAAATTGTCCAACCTTTAGAAAAATGCCCCTCCTTACAATATATAGGAAGAATGAGAGAAGGAGATGAGAAAATAATTTGAATCCTTGCTTCAACCACCCCAAAATGCATTGAATTCACCTACAAAAATGATGGGTGCCATGACAAAACCCATACCTCCATGTATTATGCCTTGTTGGGCAAGAAGGAAGCCCATACCTTCATTATTATGGTAGGTGAGAAACTTGGGACACCCTAAAAATGGCGAACTATATTTTTCATTTTTAAGAACTTAGTCCTACTCAAATTAAGATAACCAGTCATAGTTGAATAGAGGACCTGTAAGATTTCCAAAATTCCTTTCTTGTGAAAATCCGAGCTCCCAGTCAAAAGTTATGGCCATCTAAAGGTCGAGGTGTCATTCTACAAAAATGTGAATCAAGTATTCAAAATCATCATCTCATGCATCTCGGGGTGTTGTTATCTACTCAATACATTCAATTATCCTTGCAAAAGGATGAGCGCATCTGACCTCTTTCTCCATCTAGAAGATTCTTTTTCAAGGTAGCCTATTTTTCTAAACCTCGTACCCCCTGTGTACTCCACTTCACCATATTTAGCCCCCTGTTGTCACCCCTAAGGTTGGTTTCTTTGCTTGGATTTCCTTTAGGGATGCCATCCTTTCTGGGGAAAACCTCAAAATAAGAGGCTACTCTCTTCCCTCCCATTGTGTTCTTTGCCTCTCAGCTTTGGAATCCACTTCTCATCTTCTTCTCCATTGTCCGTTCTCCCACTCCATTTGGAGTTTTCTCTTTAGCCACCTTGGTGTGTCATGGGTCTTTCCCTCCTCTCTATCTGAAACCTTCAGCCAATGGTTCTCCCCCTTTTCTCATCGGATTCTTTCCCTCTCTTGGAAACTTCTTCTATCTCATGGAATATGGGGTATCCGTAAGGATAAAAATAGGTGTATCTTCAAATACCAAGCCTTGAATCCGGCGCGGGTGGTTATAAGTATTTCTATCTTCTTCTAAGACAATATCAACAGTTTTATTTGTAAAAATTATAATCAAAAGTTTAACTTTTATGGATCAAATAATTGGTGTCAACATCCTACCTTCTAGGTGGATGTACATCCCTCGCAAATTGTGCGAGCAAGCGTGGTTTGGAATCCTCCTCTTTCAAGTTGGTTGACACTAAAAACAGATGCCATAGCCAAAGGAAATCTGGGTAATTTTGGGAGGTGTCATTCTTTGAGACCATGATGGTATTCCCAGGCTATTATCACTAACGACTTTTGTGTGGGCACTAATCACTGAAAGCGAAGCTATGGAAATCCTTAGAGGGATATAATTGGCACTTCAAATTAGGTGAGAGTGTCTATTACTTTGGAAAGTGACTCTCTGAACCTCATCAAGATCTTGAATTCTAATGAACCTACCCAATGGAAAATTAGAAATATCATTGGAGACATCAAAGTCCTGCAATCCAGGTTCTAGGAAATCAAGTATCAGCATGTTTATAGGGAGGGCAACAAGGTTGCATACCTTCTAGCAAATATGGGTGTTCATCTGGAGGAGTAAAAAAATTAATATGAAACTTTCCTAGAAACCTCCTCATCAAATTATGTAATGATCATCCTCTCAAGCATTAATCTTCTTATGGGGTTGCTTGTCTTCCACGATGGGTTGGACAACGTTATCTCCAAATTTAGCGTGCGCAGATATAACATAACCTAGGATTTTGGCGAGTGGATGCCTTAATGTTTCCATCATGATGAAAGGATATTTCAAAGGCGATGGCATGTATGATAGTGACGCTGGTTTAAAAGTGGATTTTTGGCAAGATTTGCTTTAATTTTTAGCAATCATTCCCCTATTTGGAGGACACGTGTGAAGGTTCATTCAAAGATCTCGTTTTCTGAATTATAAATTCATATCCCATGGTGTTTTTTCTACTTTTCTATCTTTTTCAAAATCACTGGGGAAATTAAATGCATTGAACTTATCTCATGCACATAATATAAAGAAGACGATGATGTTTGGGACATTCTTCAGGAAGGAGGAATCACCACCTTCATGAAGCGTCTTTCGAGGCACTCAATTGGGTCTCCTAGAGCATCCTGACATCATGGAAGAAGGGTAAGGTGCAGGTGGGCAATACAAAGTTCACCATTTCAACAAATGTAATTTCCACGGTGATTGGCTTGCATTCAGTGGGTGAGGTTTACTTCAAGATATCCCTTAAGGCTAAATTGGTGGATTTCCTCAAGCTTGGTGAAAGAGTTCAGAACTATATTTTTGGCTATGAGCGAGCTTCTCTGAATCCCCCATGGGATAGAGTGGTGGAGGTGATTATGTAGTATTTCACCATTAATGGGTGTTACAAAAAATTTATAGGCCTCATCTTTTTCTTCTTTCCCATCTGCTCAATGGTAAGAAGGTTAATCTCTCATATTTTTAGTTTCAATTCCTCGAGCATTCTATTAATTTGGTAAGAGAAGGGGAGGGCCCCTTGCTACTACATGGCCTCATTTTTTTGTTGTTCCAATCTGTCGCCTCTCCCATTGAGCTTCTCGCTTTCCCCCAAAATTGGGTAAACTCCACCATACGTTGAATTCCTCCCCGCTCCCTCCGCCATGCTAGCTGTGCTTCCCCCATTCGAATTCTCGATAGTAGTTGTCATCACATTCAAGTATCTTCTAATTCCGACTTAGAGGTTTCTATTGTGGGAAATCCTTTTCCCTCTTTGGCTCTTTGTTTGATCATGCTTCCACCCCCTCCTCTCCCGGCCTGGGCTTGTTTCATCCCCTTCTCCCCCTTCTCTTAGAACCTCTCCTCTTGAGCTCCATCTTGATTCTTGATGAGTAGAAAATTCTCGAAGCATTTCTCGGGATCTCAACTCTTTATCTGGAATCCTGGCACCCAGAACCTATGGAATCTCCTTATGTTGCTATAAACAATATGGACATGGACATTAATGAAAATCAACTCCCGTAGAGATCCCTCAAATAGACATCAAATGACATGGTGTCCTTCATTACGAAAAAGCTTCGGTGAAATTTTAAAGTACTTAAAACTTGGAAAGATTATATGGACAAAGCACGAGCTATCATTGACAAAAAGAATGTGTCGAGATGCTCCATCCGTTGACATGTTGGCGAGAAGAGTGCTTCTTCTATAACTAAGAATGTGGTTCAAGACTTGAAAAAAATCTTTTCTTAAGTTATGGTTATGATATATCCTATTATAGATTTTTTGATATGCCTAAAGGGCTATCTCTATGTAATTATCAGCTTTGTTCAATCTAAAGGATGGGCTTTTTGTAAAAGAATGAGGATCCTTTCAAAACCCTCGCTTCACCCTAATCTAAAAAATAATTATAATATCATGTTTTTTTGTTGTTACCAATTTCAATATACATATAATGGTCTTTGGAAAAAATGGGGGGATTAAAAATAAAAATAAACAATAAATCCAATACCATAAGGGGGGTGAATTAGGGTGGAAATTTTCCCTTGTGTTTGTAAATGTAGATATGCAATGCATTTGGATTACTAGAGGTGGGAAATAGGAAATTGTTGGAGGCATTACACATGTTGTGTGATACACACTAGACCTGTATTTCCAATCAATCGCATTGGGGGTGAGTAAGGGTATGGTCAAATGTTGTAGTTTCACATTCCACAACCTTTTCTAGTGTCATCTATGTCTATTCCGAAATGAGAGATTTGGACATCCATCAAAGCTTATTACAAATTATATTTATACCAAACGTGGTTGCAAGTTCACCTAGTAAATATGTAGACATGTGTGTGTGCTCTAGGTAATGCACTTTTATTTATAGCGAGACCACTTAGTTGTGCTTGGGAGGCATCTAGGGGGAAATGGGGGATGTGGGTGAGCAATAGTGTTGATAAAAGGCCTAGAAGTTGGCTTGGCATGGTTAATGGTGCAAGGGGATATTTTGGGCACCATATTTGCTGGATAAACATAATGGGTTTTATTGAATGCCTTGGATCGTGCATAATCAACCCAAAATCTCTTATCTTATAATTTACATACGAGATTCATTCTTCAACAAGGAAAAATTGTAACAATGTATTTACATTCCATTATAAAATAATAGTTTCTATTAAAAACTATAGAATAGGATATATATATTAAGGATCTTCTATTTTTACATGCATAGGAAGATCTGCAAACTTACGTAATAATAAAATTTCAGGTTTATTACAATAATTGTGACATTTTTTTGGCATTGGATCTATGTCGCACCTCAACCTCTATCAATATAATCCCAACTAAACTAAAATGGAGTATGGGCTCTTATCAAAGCTTATTAGAGAGGATATTTTAAGCAAATTTTTTAGTTGTTGTGCCCTGGTGGATATGTATGTGAAATGAGAAAGTGTAAACAAGGAAAATGAACTATTTAATGAAGTTCCTCAAGATGTGTGTTCTTATTAGAAATAATGATATGAGATTATGCATAAATTAGAGTATGAAAATTCCTTGGGAACCCTACAAGTAAATTTAATTGGCTCGTGTAATATCAAACTCTGCAACTCTCGCTCAAATCGATTGATACATGAATGGATTTAATTCCTCCTCTCTAACTTACTTTTCAAATTTCACTACTTTTAGAGTAGATTTAACATTAAATTTGAAATCAATTTGATCATTGATGTATTGTCATTAAATCATATTACAAACAGCTCAAAACAGTTTTTGCACTATGTTAAACCAATGTTGTAAATCATCGCCTTTGAGGCAAGGTGTCAAATTTCTTAGACATGAACTTGAGAAAAACAAACTAAAAAACATGTTCAACAAGGTATATATTCAGAAAGTAAACAAAATGTAATGTAAAATTTGTTTTAAAATAAAAATAGACAAATTTTAAACAGCCCTCTAATTATCTCAAAAGCATCTCAAAACTGACGTGCCAGTAGCATCTCCTCGAACTTCATTTTTTATTTTAAACTATTATATCCTATAAATTTTCATATGGTGACCTAATTCCAACCAAGAAACATCACCAATAACCTTGATCATGTTTTTGAAGTGGGTTTCGACCCACTTCAAAAAAATTAGTTGCTTAGGGAGCAACCACTTGCTACAACCGAACTCTCCTAGAAACACCTCAAAATTTGTGCTTATGGATTATAGAAATAAATTATTGCACTGTCAACCTCTTTGTTTCTATATAGATAATAGTATATATTAATTCATTTTACTTGTTCCCTCCTAAAAGAGCATTTTTTGCACCTATATCAGAGCCAACCTCATGCAAGAGTATCCAAGGTCCAAGATAATCCTACACAATTTTTGATAAGTATGGGTACATGCAAGAATGAAGGCACATAGAGTGAACAGGAGTAACACATTAAGATCGGAGTAAAGTAAGGTGTGGTGATGCATGTAGGATTTTGATAGAACAATATTTTTTTACTCGACCTTAAAGACTAGAGGGCACACGGATATTTTAGAGAAGGACCAAAGTCTCAATGATTTAACAAATATGGAATTTGTAAAACCCTAGGATATTGCAAAGTAACAAATATAAACTATGAATAATAGTTGTTAAGTATAAGAGGATACAAGCAATAATCTAGATGAGAATAAAACCCTAAGTTTAAAAGGGAAAACGAATACTTAGTTAATTTGTGCTATCCCTAGGATTGATGAATAGGAGGAGTATATTATCACAATAAAACACGAGAAAATCTTGGAACCCTAGATGATCATGTACTAGAGTGCCTAGAATAGGACTACGATGCCTAAACGTCGGGGACCTCTATTAGGCGCATGTGACCACACAGGATCTACAAACTAGTTTTTGTTATGTCACTCAAGTGTTGCTAACCTTCACTATTTGTTTCTTGGGTGTCGCACTATTCTCGCAGAATTCTCCTATAACCTGAAAAATAAATGATATCTCTGCAAAACCCCAAAACACATCAAATCCTAAAAATAAATATGCAAATGGGGAATTAGACCGAGTGGTCACCCAGGTTGAGTGAGCTTATGACCAAGCGCTACACTACATTTCAGACTCCATGTAGTTCTTGTGTATGTGTGTAAGAATCATGCCCTAAGAAGCCCTTACGTAAGCACACGTGGTAGCAGGAAATAGCTAGATGTATCAATGTAAATAGATGTGTGGATAGAAAAATGAACTTCCCTTCCTATGCGTGTATGCATAAAATGCAATCCTTTGTCCCTTGAGTGAGTGATAGATGGATTTCTTGATGCTCTTAGAATGCCTTTGGATGTAACCTTAGGTGATCATAATAGATGTTTAGTGTTTGGTTAATTATTATGGTCACATAGCTTTGTATTTATATGATTCCCTTAGTTTAATTTCACAATTAACAATTGTAAGACCAACCCATAAGAAAACAAGATGCCCAATAGATAAAAGAGACCTAAAAAGGTGAGTAAAATAAAGAAGGTTTGAGGTGCCCGAGAGGACATGGGCACATGGGCGTTGGTATCATGTCAGGGCACTGGTGTCCAGAGTCATAAAATATAAAGCAGTAAACTATCGACTAGGTTGTAGGGTGTAAAATTCTAGAAAGAAAATATGAAACACAAACAAAGGGCCAAAGATATTTTTCAATTGCTAAGTATCTCACTTAGGAATCATATGAATAGTAGTATGTGATTAGGACCTAGAAATGTACCCAAAGTGCATGATTTAGTGTCTACATTTACCCCCACTTTATGTTGTTGAGTGAATACTTGATAACATAAAGTATTTTAGAATTTTTGTACCTTTTTTCCTTGTAGATTGATGGTGAAAGCATGCCGAGGAGAGAAGTAAAAGAGTGAAGCGATAAAAATGAAGTATTGTAGTTAAGTTGTGAAAGAGGAAGTGACCCTAGGGATGAGATCGTATTGAGTTGTACTATGTTGTACTTGTTGTCGTTGTAGCTTGATGTTGTTTTTGAGACTGTTGTTTCTTGTAAGGAAGGACCTACAATAAGAGGAGAAAAAGAATATTCAAAGTCATGTATATGAAATATTTGATCCAACTATATAAAAGTGTGTAAAATGAAGTAAAAGGAAAGAGTGCACCTGATCCGTGAAAAGTGAAAAGGATAGAAAAGGTCCTAAAAATGTTGTAGAATAATATTTCTTTTTGGTGATCTGACACCAAGACCAAGTTTTTGGGTGATCTCATGCCAAGAATGAGTTTTTGGGTGATCTCACACAAATTTTGAGTTTTTTTCGGTGATCTCATGTCAAGGAAAAGAGTGTTAGGGAGAAAGGTCTATTGTTATTCTCCTTCTATGTATACTTCTTGAATTTATACACCACTGTAGATGGTGTGATCTTTCCTTGTTCTATGTTGGTTCCATTGTGATCTTGCTTTATTCTATGTTGGTTTCATTGTGATTGTTGGAGGAATGTGCATGTATTGTGCAAACTTCTCTATAGACTATTGTAGATTGTATTGATCTAATAAAGTGAGTGTAACTATCCCTAGTCATAGGCACCCAAGAAAGGTCATAAGTGCCCAGGTACTAGTATTTGTATCTAGGTGCTAGTGTATGTGTTTTATTGAAGACCTAAGTTACAATTTGGGTCATTTCTATAATTGAAGTATGTGTTTATTTTGTATTTAAGTGTGTTGTATTATAACTATGAACTATTGTATGGGGTGATTGATTCACCCAATGTATTCCCCCTCATTTGGGGTGCATGTGACATCACTAGCAGAATGGAGCCCAAAGGAGAGGACCGGATAATGATCTAAAAATTTAACCTGTAGAGGGGAATGTGCATGGTAAAAACCAAGGAAATGCAAACAAAATGGCTAGACACATGTGTTAGTAGAAAAATAAAAAAGTGTGTCATAGAAAATAGTGAAACAAGTAAATGTGCATAAAAATATAGATCACAAAAAGAGGCTTTCATACATAGGACATTGCTCACTATGTCACGAGAAAATAAGGGCCGAAGCGGCTGAAATCATACAGTGTGCACACAAGACAAAGAGAATATCCCATAAACAATAGCATATAATGGAAAACAATGGAAAACAAAAGTGTAACATAAACCATGGCTGCAAATAGTTCCTACAAAGCAAATATTACACATGAAACACTCGTTAGCATATTAGGAAGATAAAAGTATGTGAAAGTGTGTATAGATCCATGGAAAATAGTGGGCTAGTAATAATAGGAGGTAGTGAATAATGAAATAATAGCACTTGTGATATGGAAATGAATGTAGATGTCATGAGGATCCTGAGTGTGGTACTCAGGTAAAGGTATAGTGCCAAGCATTTGTGTTGCATGTAAAGATCTATAAGAAGGCTACATTCACAACTATAGAACAAGTTAACATGCATGTGTATATAGAAACTATAATGGCATACAATATATCTTCCTATCATGTGAAACAAAGTGTACATGTAAGCTTGTAAGTAAGTAAGAAAAAATGCAACCAAGATATGCAAGTATGTCATGAAAGAGTAAGATAAAATGGAATTAAAAGTGAATATGATAGGGAAATGTGCCCCCTGAGAAAATGTGTATGTATGAGATGAGTTTCATTTATGAAATACCCCTCAGCAGTCAAGAATGAACCATAGAACAAGAGTGTGTCATCGGGAAATGGTTTGATAATGTGCACTAGAAAGATATGATCAATGAAGCATAGAGCGTAAAGTGTGCAAGTATAGAAAGGGTGAGGTTCATTTCATATTTAGACCCTCAGGATTCGAGTATGAACCGTGGAACTAGAGTGTGTCGTAGGGTAGTGAGTGTAGCATGTAAAAGTAGATATAGTGTAAAATGTGTATGATGTGTGATAATATATGCAAGAAATATATGTTGTGAATGCGCAAAGTGTGAAGTATGTAGTGTGTGAGGTTCATGGATGTAGCATGACCTCAACAATCAAGTTTGAACCTTAGCACGAGATTGTTTCATAGGGAAATGATGATTATAAGTGTGTCAATATGTTTACAATTGATCGAGAAAGATGAAATATAGAAGCGTAGAGTGTATGACTAGAAATAACGAGACACATTAGAATGCTAGAAAAAGAGGGAAGAAGTAAGCATGATACCCCCATGTGTACGATGACAATTAAGCTATCCAAAAAAATGTGAAGGGTAAGGGTCCTCCTAATGTATGAGGAGATAAAGGTGTGTTTCCATGCTCTACGATCAGTCGTATATGAGATTTGCATTGTCTATATGAAGGATACCTAGGTGGTGAACACCTATGTGAAGTAGACCTAGGAAGTGATGAGCACCTATGTGATGGAAACCGAGGAGGTGATGAAGTTGATGAACTCCTATGTGAATGGGCTGCCCAAGTAGGGGACTAAGGATGAGAAGATGGAATAAATAACCAATTAGGATGAGGAGGACATGTGTGAATGGGTGAGCTAGGTGAAGAAGATTCCTTAGATTTGATAGGCCCGGTGGACCTATATACTCTAGTGAGTGCAATAGCAATCTCAAGAGGAGGCTGAGGCAATGGAGTGGATGATGGAACACCTTTGAGAGTGAAAAATTTCTTATCGTGAATGAACTTAATACACAAATGAGTCATGGAAAAGATAGCCTTAGTGGCACGGATCGAGGAAGACCTAAGAGAAAATCACAACCTTTGATTGAAGGTTCCATAAATGCGATAGCACAAGCACAGTGAGAGGCCCAACTATAATTGGAAGCTTGATGTAACCATATAATTTGGGAATTGGATATGAAATTTGAGAGAGAGGATAGTTGATAGCAACAAGGAGTGCAATAGAACACACACAAAGAGGGGACAATGAACTAATCATAGTATTTTTTTATAGTATAAGATCTTATAGAAGAATTATTATGTAGTGTATTATAGAAAACCGTAGCATGAAAATCATAATCGAGATAATGTAATGAGTGGTGGAGATGCCTTAATATGCGCTACTAGAAAATAAAGATCCCCGAATGAAGGAGGATGCAAAACGTGATATGTATGATTAGTTGAAGAATCAATCGTTTTCTTTTCATGCTTGGGAAATGGATCATTGAATATTTTTATCTTTTTCTTTCATTGATCGGTATAGATGTCGAAGACTTCGGGTAGCTCAATTGCATTATTTTCTATAATATCTTGAATAAGATGTGGAAGTTTGAAACATCAATCAGTAAAATGTATGATACGTTGATGATAATCACATATAGTATTTTCATTATAATTATGTCCTTTAGGGAGAGATTGATCCAGAATAAGTGGAGGAGGAAGTGTAATAATATTTCTCTCACGTAGTTATGACAATAGAATATGTAGAGCATAAGGAAATTTGGTGAATGTACACTTAGGAGGTTTCCATTAAAGCTTTTCAGGAGTAGAGACAGCGTTAATAGTAGCTTTTTCTTCATGGGCTTAGTAGATGGCTTGAAAGTAGATTTTCCTTGAAACTGATTGGAAGATGAAGATTGATCATGATACTTAAGTTTTCCCATTGAGATAAGTTTTCCTTCACGTAATTTAAGAGTATGACATAGATGATTAAATGAAAGAGATGTCTCAAAGATGACACTCTCTTATAGAGGTGGTAAGAGACTTTGGACAAATAGATCTTGAAGTTTCAAATTTTCTAGTACATTAGACATCTTAGCTAAGTTATTCTTATATCATAACACATAATCTGCTAGATGCTCATTAGATCCTTGTTTGATTTGTGCAAGTTGAGCATATGATATCTTAGAACCGATATTGATTTAAAAATGAGTGAGAAATAAGAGTATATTGTGACAATAAAACATGAAAAATATTAGAACCGCCAGAGATGAGCACGGACTATGGCACTTGGAATAGGACTAGGGTGCCTAGGCATTAGGGACCTCTGCTATGTACCTATGACCACGTAGAAGATGTGAAATTAGTTTTTCTATGTCACTCAAGTGTCGTTAACCTTCATTGTTTTTTTCTTGTATGTCACACTATTCTCGCATAATTTACCTGTAACCTCCAAAACAAATAATATCCTATAAAACCCCAAAATACATCAAATCCTAAAATAGAAATATGCAAATGGGGATTGACCGACTCGGATGTCACCCGACCGAGTGAGTTTATGACCGATCATTGCACTACATTTTAGAATCCATGTTCTTGTGTGTGTAAAAATTTTCCCTAGGAATCCCTTGCGTAGCGCACCTAATAGTGGGAATAGCTAGATGTATCAATTTAAATAGATGTGTGGATGGAAAAATGAACTTTCCTTCCTATGCATGTATGTAGACAATGTAGTACCTTGTCCCTTAATTGAATGTTAAATGTATTCCTCGATGCTCTTAGAATTCCTTTGGATGCAACCTTAGGCGATGATAATAGATGCTTAGTGTTTCGTCACATAGCTTTGTATTTATATGATTCCCTATGTTGAATTTCACAATTAACAATTGTAATTCCTACACATAAGAAACAAGATGCCCAATAGATAAAAGAGACCCAAATTTAGCAAGTAAGATAAATAAGGGTTGGAGCACCCAAAAGGGCAGGGGCACCTAGGCATCGCATCTTGTTTGGGCATTGGTGTTAAGAGTCATAAAAGATAAAGTGGTAAAATATAGATTGGGTTGTCGGGTGTAGAAGGCCAGAAAGAAAATATGAAACACACAGAAAAGGCCAAAGATAGTTATCAATTGCTATTTTTCTCACATAGGAATCATGTGAATAGTAGTATGTGATTAGGACCTATAAATGTACCTAAAGTGTGTGATTTAGTGTCTACACCTGGGAAAATTACACATGAGAATATTGGAGCTGGAACTTAGGAAAAGAAACACATGGGAAAAGAATATATAGGTGAAGCGAAGAGCATGTGAAAATGAGTGCACGTAAAAATGGAGATGGAAAAAAAGACCAAACATGAGAGAATTTTCCTAACAGTGATGTTGACAGGGATGGACAATCAGAAGAGCCAACGACCAGATTAATGTGGCATGAGTAGGGGTGCGGTACGTTGGAGCATTACAGAATATTAATTAAAAATTTAATCTAAGTAGGAAATCTAGAATTGTATAGAAGTAAGAAGTGCGCTAAAGGAAAAATCAAACAAGGAGAGAGAAGCACGAAAAGGACTGGGCACGTAGCTATTAAAGAGGACGAGTTCACCATTTTGGTTTTAACATGATCGGGAAGATAAATAAGGCTATTAGATCCAAACTTGTTTAATGTGCTTGTAAGCACACAATATAGTCTAGAATAGGTCTTAGGGAACACCATAGAAGCTTATAGAGATCCATGTAAATGATTGTAAGCTCTTTTGAGAGAAGCTACATGTAAATGCCATAAAGGATCTTAAAATAAATATAAGGAAAACATCAAAAAAATCCCATATGTTTTATTGGATAATGGAAATGGAAATATTGAGGAGTACCCAGTGGATCCTCATCGTAATCAAGTGGTATCAGAGGAAGGTTCTTTCCCACGAGAAAGTGAGTAAGTGGAATAGCTAACCGATTGCTAAATGTGAGGCACTTAGAAATATTTTGTATTCTCCATCATGAAGAAAGGTGGGTAGAGAATGTAAGGAGAGATCCCAAAGAGTGTAATGGACAGAGGAGGTAAAGATATTACATGATAAGGCAAGATGCCGCTAAGAACAAGGGACTATTCAGATGCAATAATCGTGGAGATGTTGAAGAGTGTAATGGAGGAGTTAAATGGTGTTAAGACCAAACTAGAGGATGAATAAAAAGACCACTAAGGAGATGGGGTCTTGTGGCAAGCTACATCCAAATGGAGATGAAAGAATCAGTAAGGGTCTAGATCACATAGAATATTACATGAAGAGAGCACTAGTGGAGTACCAAAGGGAAGAGAAGGTGTATGTGGAGGCACAACTAGAGATTATGCGAATAGATCAAAAGAGTATAGTGGAAGCATGCATGGTAATACCATCATAGGATGCATGAGACAAAGTGCATAGGGAGGGATCAAGATTTTAGATAAGGGTGAAGAATTAAGTCACCCAAAAGAAATTAACAGTGCTCAAGAGTATTACGCCAAGGAGGGAAGTTCTTTGCTAGAGAGAGGAAGATGGTCACTACAGACCATGAACATACAAGGAGATGCATAGAGCTATGATATGGATTGGTGGAAGGGAGAGAAGAGAACACGTAGGAAAGTGAAGAAAAGAGGGTAAGGAAGGATGTCCTAGCCAAAGGACAAGAGGAAGAAATGGTCACGGAAGCCCATGTACACACTAAAGATGACCTAATTTCATAGTTGGAGGCCATCAAGAGAGAATGGTGAGAAGTGTGCAGAGCCCCAATAGGAGGACCAGAGTGCACAAATGATTTCGAAAAATAAGATGTCATGGAGGAAGGGCAGATGGGGTGCACAGTAAGATGTATGGAAGAGGAGACCCCAAAGGAAAGGTTGTAAGGTGCTGAACATTACGTGAATGAAAAAACTTTGAGAAGATGAATAAAGGGAAGTGATTACAAGGATGCATGTGGAAATGGGAGCGCCATTGCAAAGGAATCGAGAGAGGATAGAAATTACCCTAAAGGTAAGCTGAAGCAGAGCATCCCATAGAAGAGGTTTCTTGAGTTTGCATGAAAAAGAGCACACCAAAGGAGGAGGAAGGGTCCCTGTAAAGGTCCCAAGGAAGAAGAGTTCAAAAGAGCATGCAAAGGAGGAGAAGTGTAACTTGTAATTATGTGAGGAAGTAGTTTCCTAAAATAAATTCATGATAATTCCTCAGTGGAAGACATTGTAAGGGTGCATGGTGCAAAGAGTGCACAAGAGAAGGAACACTTGAAAAGAAAAGGGTGTGATGGTAGAGAAGGAACACTGCATAGGGATGGAGAGGTTTCCCTGAAGGAAACAGAAGAGGAACAACATGAAGATAAATCTGAAAAATTATGTGAGGATCAAAGCGAAAAATGGTAAAATAAGGATAAATAAATCCAAATCGATCTCAAAAGAGAAGGCAAAGGGGAAATTTCCCAATGATTTTGTACACAAAAGAATAGAGTTGCCTCAAAAAGGAGAAAAA
This sequence comes from Taxus wallichiana var. yunnanensis, assembly GCA_018340775.1. Lineage (NCBI taxonomy): Eukaryota > Viridiplantae > Streptophyta > Pinopsida > Cupressales > Taxaceae > Taxus > Taxus wallichiana. The sequence continues at coordinate 787,256,049 of CM031244.1, read as the reverse complement.
GGGTGGCATGTGGCCACAAAAGAAGAGTGAGTTAGAATGAACATGTATCAGGGGAATAAGAGAAGATGCAGGGAAGCCCATGAAAGGATAACATTTGTAATGAAGAGGAATGCACAAAATAATTTTCCAAGGCGTAGCACACAAAGAGAGGAAAATGTACAATGAAGAAAAATCCCTAAGAAGAGAAGGGAGAAGGAGGAAGAGAATACCAAAAGGTATACATTCTATGATGGGTTAAAACCTATAAGTGTGTAAGGATGAAAATGCACAAAGAATGGGTGAATGAGAAGATACAAAGTGTCGGAGGATGCATTGGAGGAAGAGATTGCAATAGGAAAGTGAAAAAAGGAAGAAAGGAGATAAAGTGAAAAAATATCAAGTGCACAACTAAAGTCCATGAAGAGAGGAAGGGAATGAAGGAGGAATGTCATGGAAAGTGAGTGACAAGGACAAGGGAGTAGGAGGAGTACGCAGAGTAAAGTAACATAAGAGAGATAATTCATTGAGAAGGTGACAAGAAAATAAGAGGAGAGAAGATAGGAACATGAATGCATGTAAAAGAAAGGAATAGGGAAGGAAGCCCAAGAGTGAAGTGGGAAAGGGAGAAACAAATCCCAAAAGGATTTAGGAGGAGGATGGTTCAAGGAAAGAAGGGACATGTGCAAGAAAATGATAATAACAAGAGGAGCCTCGCAAAGGAACAAACATAGAGATCCATTGGCGGAGGAGTTTAGAATATGGTGAGCATAATCTCACAAGTGTGGAAAGATATCATGGAGAATTCACCTAAAGGTGACGAAGGACTGAAGAGAACCGGAAAGAAGTGTCAAGGCTAGAAACTTGTTCAAAGGACAAAATAATGAAACTATTTTCATCAATAGTTTGAAGGGGTTCTACCACTCACTCAATCTACTTGAGGAATACCTCAAGTTTAAAATACATTGGGTGTTTGATGCGGAATAATTTAAGGTCTAGTAAAATCTTGTACAATTTTGGCTAGGTTTGGGTGCACAAAAGAATAAAGGCACATGGATTTAAGAGGGTTAGAACATTGGAGTAGAGTAAGGTATGGTGATGCACATAAGATTTTGATAAAATGAGGATTTTGACTCGGAATTGAATACTTGAGGGTTCACATATATTTTAGAGAAGGTACATAAGCCCAGGAACAATTTTTACGAGAATATTGGAGGTGGAACTTAGGTAAAGGAATGTGTGGAAAAATAATATAGAGTTGTGGAAGAGCATGATAAAATGAGTGCGAGGAAAAATAGAGATGAAAAAATGACAAAACATGTCGGAAGTTGTCGATAAGGATGGACATAAAAAGAACCAATGGCCATATCGACGTGGCACAAGTAGAGCCACAATATTTTGAAGCATTAAAGAAGATCAATTCAAATTTTAATCTGAATGAGAAGTCGAGACATGTGTAGAAGGAAGAAGCCCACCTAAAGGAAAATTCAATTAAGGAGAGAGTAGAGAGAAAAGGAAAAGAGGTGCATCTAGAAGAGGGGAGAGTTCACCATTTTGGGGTTAGCATGAATAGGGAAGAGAAAAAAAAATTTGGATCCAAGGTTGTTGAATATGATTGTAAGCACATAATCTAGTCTAGAATAGGTCTTACATAATACAATAAAATCTTATAGAGCTCAATGTAAATGATTATAACCTCTTTTGAGAGAAGCTACATTTAGATGACATAAAGGTGCTTTAAAATAAATATAAGGAAAACATTAACAATTTTTCCATCCATTGTGTTAGACTCTAGAAATAATACGATTGGAGAGTACCCGGTGGAGCCTCATCACTTTGTCACAACTTGGCTTAGTTTGTTGAAAGTAAAATAGGTGAATTCAGCTAACTAGCTCTAGAAAGTTATTCTAGTTTGCGCTTCGATTACACGTTTTATATCCCGTTAGTTTCCTATGATTCTCTATATAATATATAATAGGGTGAGACTAATAAACATCCCATTAGGATGTTTCATTCCCATTTGTAGGAACATTACATGGCTACTTGGGATATTTTGTGCGATAGTGCATCAAAGATCTGTGGACCAGTGTTGACCCTCCAATGTTCGTTCGATGGGTAAAAAATAATGTGATGTTTAGAATCATGTATGAAAATGGTAGCTACATTTTCCAATACACTTAAACAAGATGGTTAATGAAAAATTAAAATCACGTAATTTTGGCACACTTACCTAGACCCTTGTAGTGACAATGGGAATGAGAACCTTGTTAGAGATAAAAAACATTGTAATACTCTGAAAATATTTTGGGATTTTAATATTATGAATCAAAATTTATTATGTCATCTCTCACCCTCTCTGATCATGGAAATGTATTGGTTTACTTGTGTAAAATAAAATGGGTGTCTTCTCTCTATAATCTCTCTAAATCCTAGAAAGTTGTCTTGGTTTGAGAAGTATGGAAAGTAAATATTTTTTATCTCTCTCTAGATCTGAGTTGATGTTGTGATTTTTGATAGCATGTTAGATAGGAGTTGTTCCTTGCCATCATTTTTCACCGATAATGTTTACATAATTTGACAGATTGCACATAATGTGGCAAGATTAAAATGATTGTTGAAAACTAAATTTAAAGTTGTTCATAACTTAAAAAGTGTAATCTTGATAAAGGTGCATGGAGTTAAGAGGATTAGTGCATTAGAGTAACGTAAGGTATGGTGATGCACATAGGATTTTGATAAAATGAGGATTTTTGACTCGAAATTGAAGGTGGAGGGTGCGCATATATTTTAGAGAAGGCACATAAGCCCAAGAACAATGTTCACGAGAATATTGGAGGTGGAACTTAGGTAAAGTAATGTGTGGAAAAATAATATAGAGGTGTGGAAGAGCACAAAAAAATGAGTGCGAGGAAAAATAGAGATGACAAAAATGACAAAACATGTCGGAAGTTGTCGATAAGGATGGACAATAAAAAGAACCAACGGCGGATCGACGTGGCACAAGTAGAGCCACAATATTTTGAAGCATTAAAGAAGATCAATTCAAATTTTAATCTGAATGAGAAGTCTAGACATGTGTAGAAGGAAGAAGCCCACCTAAAGGAAAATTCAATTGAGGAGAGAGCGGAGAGAAAAGGATAGGGCGTGCATCTAGAAGAGGAGGAGAGTTCACCTTTTTGGGGTTAGCATGAATAGGGAAGAGAAATAAATTTTTTGGATCCAAGGTTGTTGAATATGATTGTAAGCACATAATCCAGTCTAGAATAGGTCTTACGTAATACCATAAAATCTTATAGAGCTCAATGTAAATGATTGTAACCTCTTTTGAGAGAAGCTACATGTAGATGCCATAAAGGTGCTTTAAAATAAATATAAGGAAAACATTAACAGTTTTCCCATCCATTGTGTTAGACTCTAGAAATGATAGGCTTGGAGAGTACCTGGTGGAGCCTCATCACCGTCACAACTTGGCTTAGTTTGTTGAAGGTAAAATAGGTGAATTCAGCTAACTAGCTCTAGAAAGTTATTCTAGTTTGAGCTCCGATTACATGTTTTATATCCCGTTAGTTTCCTATGATTCTCTATATAATATATAATAGGGTGAGACTAATAAACATCCCATTAGGATGTTTCATTCTGTTTTGCAGGAACATTCCATGGGTACTTGGGATATTTTGCGTAGTAGTGCATCGAAGATCTGTGGACCAATGTTGACCCTCCAATGTTCGTTCGATGGGTAAACAATAATGTGATGTTTAGAATCATGTATGAAAATGGTAGCTACATTTTATAGTACACTTAAACAATATGATTAATGAAAATTTAGAATCAAGTAATTTTGGTACATTTACCTAGACCCTTGTAGTGACAATGATAGAATGAGAATTGTGTTAGAGATCAAAAAACTTTGTAATACTCGAAAATATTTTTGGAATTTTAATGTTATGAATCAAAATTGATTGTGTCATCTCTCACCCTCTCGATCATAAAAATGTATTGGTTTACTTGTGTAAAATAAAATGGGTGTCTTCTCTCTATAATCTCTCTAAATCCTAGAAAGTTGTCTTGGTTTGAGAAGTATAGAAAGTAAATATTTTTTTATCTCACTCTAGATCGAGTTGATGTTGTGATTTTTGATAGCATGTTAGATAGGAGTGGTTCCTTGCCATCATTTTTCACCGACAATTTTTACATAATCTGACAGTTGCACATAATGTGGCGGGATTAAAATGATTGTTGAAAACTAAGTTTAAAGTTGTTTATAACTTAAAAAGTGTAATCTTGATGGAATAAGAAATGTATTTTATTTAAGAAATTGCACTTCTATAATTGAAGGAAGAAAAGTTAGTTATATCATGTATGTGTGGTAATTAATGAGATAATGAAATTTAACATTGTATTTTATAGATCTATTGCATCAAATAATGTTAAGTTGTGGAGCTTAATTGCTTCACAAATAACATGTTTTACTAACTTGCTGGAATACACAGTAATCAGCGTCGAGTCCACAGGAAGAAGTATCGGTCAAGGCAAGGAGGAACCAACATCGGTTTCCTGTGTGTGGTTGTTTTATTTAACTCATGGTAATTAGATCTAACCTTTGATATAAAGTTGATGTAATGATTTTAATTGCATAGCTAAAGTGCACTAAGTTTGTATATGCCTATATAAGCTAGAAAACTAGGGTTAGAAGTAAGATTGTGAGAATTGTAAGAAAGAATTCTTGGAGAGATCTCAGAGAAGATTGTGAGAGAAAAAGTAATGTACATTGTGTAAGGTGTGGAAGATTGCAGATCTTCAATTATATATCCTCTAGAATAATATATTGGTTATTTCTTGGTGGACGTAGCCTACATTGGGTGAACCACATTATATCTTATGTATTGTTTCTTCTGGTCTATTTCTGTATTTATTACTTGTATGCTTAGATTTGAATATGTGTCTGTACAACTAGTGTGATTAACTCTAACAATTGGTATCGAGATTTTTTCTTTTATAGTTTTGTGTGTTGACAAATTTACTCACGAAGGATTTCGATTGAGTGGGAGCTATAGGAATGGCGAAAGATGGAAAATATAGAGCTAAGAAATTTAATGGCCATAATTATCAATTATGGAAGATGCAAGTGGAAGATTATTTGTATCAGAAAGATCTATACTTACCATTAGATGAGAAGGCAAGACCTACAAAGATGATTGATGAAGAATGGAAAATTCTTGACAGAAAGGCTATGGGATCTATAAGATTGAGCCTGGAAGCATATGTGGCTTTGAATATTACTAAAGAAGAAACCACGATAGAGTTGATGAAATCTTTAGCTAATTTATATGAAAAACCTAGTGCTTCAAATAAATTTTATTTGATGAAGAAATTATTTAATTCTAAGATGCAAGAAGGTGAATCTGCATCAAGTCATTTGAATGATTTCTAGTCTATTGTAAATCAATTAAAATCAATTAATATTTCATTTGATGATGAAGTGAAAGCACTTTTATTTCTATGTTATTTTCTAGATAGTTGGGATAACTTGGTAATGGTTATTAGTAATACAACGTCTGCTACTAATATTTTAAAGTTTGATGATGTGGTTAGTATAATCTTGAATGAAGAAATATGCAAGAAAAAGTACAAGAGAATTATCATCTGGTAATGATTTGAATGTAGAAAGAAGGGGAAGGTAGAAGGAGAGATCAAAGAGAAAAATAATGGGAAATCAAAGTCTAAGAATGGCATATCTAAATCTATAGGTAAAGGAATAACCTGGTGGAATTGTGGAAAGAAAGGACATGCAAAGAAGGATTGTTTGTTCAAGGAAAACAAAAAGAGAATGTACCAAAGAAAGGTAAAGAGGAAAATTTAGTTACATCTAAGGTAATGCAAGATGCCCTTATTATCTTCTTGGATAATAAAATTGAATCATGTTTTAGATTCAGGAGCTTCTTTCCATGCTACCCATAATAAGGGTTATTTGAGAAATTATGTCCTGGAGTAATTTTGGGCATGTTTATTTAGGATATGATGAACCATGCAATATTATTGGAAAAGGATAATTTCATCTAAAATTGCATAATATAAATACATGGGTATTAAAAGATGTGAGGCATGTACTAAGCCTCGGGAAAAATCTTATTTTTGGAGGACAACTAGATGAATCTGGTTGCATGGTTACATTCACAGTTGACTCTTGGAAAGTTACCAAGGGATATCTTGTTGTAGCAAGAGGCAAGAAGGTAGGAACATTTTATTTGTCTACATATATTACTGATTCCTTTTCCGTACTATCTACTTCAGATTCAGATGCAAGCATGTGGCATATTCAGTTAGGCCATATGAGTTAAAAAGGAATACAAATATTAAAGGCTAAGGGTAAGTTGTCATATTTGAAAGATGTACATCTTGATTTATGTGCATTGTATATTTGGAAAGTAAAAGAGAGTGTGATTTCTCAAACTTGGGGCAAGAAAGAAGAAGACAAAATTAGAGCTTGTGCACTCAGATGTGTGCGGACCAACCAGTAGCTTCTCATGGAGGATCCCAATATTATGTAAATTTTGTTGATGATGTCATAAGAAAGGTATGGATTTATTGTATTAAACATAAATCGGATGTTTTTGAGACTTTTAAAAGATGGAAAGTCCTTATGAAAAATGAATCAAATTCAAAGTTTAAATGCCTTATATCCGACAATGGTGATGAGTATTGCAGCAGGCTTTTAATGATTATTATTCAGTGAATAGAATACATAGAGAAAGAATGGTTCCTAGAACACCACAGGATAATGGTGTTGCTTGAAAGAATGAACATAACAATCATGGAATGTGTAAGAACGATGAGGATACATGATGGATTACCCTTGCAGTTTTGGGTAGAAGCAGTAGACATGGCGGTTTATTTAATCAACCGTGGGCCTTCAAGTGCACTAGATGGTGGAATACCAAAAGAAACTTATATTGGAAAAGAGGTAGATCTTTCTTTTCTTAGAGTATTTGGTTCAGAAGATTTTTTTCATGTTGATAAAGAAAATAGAAATAATTTGGATGCTAAATCCAAGAGATGTACTTTCATTGGTTATGGCTCTAATGATTTTAGATTCTGTTTTGGGATTTAGAAGATTCTAAGATTAATAGGAGTCATGAAATTGAATGGAATGAAAATAGAATGTACAGGGATCAAGTTTTGGTACCCAAACACGAACTAGTTGAGAAGTTTGTGGATGAAAATGAACTTTCAAATTTAAAGTTGACATTATAGGTCTACATAGTAATCAATGTCGATTTACCCTTGACCGACATCGACCACCTATACTAATGTCACTTACGAGAGGAGCTAGACCAAGTATCGCTTAGCGTAAAATCGGCGTCGGCTATAGGTGACCAAAGTCGGTCACTATCTAAGATTGATGCAAATTTGTAGAATGAGCAGAGTGATCCTCTAGCACCCTAGATCTCAATGAGAAGGTCGTAAAGGATAAGTAGACCTCCAAAAAATATTTTCATCTTCCTTATCTTATTTATTATTGATCGATAGTGTTGAACTAGAGAATTTTGAAGAATAATACAGAGGATAAGACCCACGTGCGGTGGGAGCATGGCATGGAAGAGGAAATAGACTCCTTGAAATAGAACTAGACATGGGATTTGCTTAATTTTATAGTAAGTAAAAGAACATTTCATAATAAATGGGTTTACATGATCTAGGAAGAAGAGGTGGATGAGAAAAGATACAAGGAAGGCTTGTAGTAAAAGGATTTGCATGAAATTAGGTATTGATTTTAGTGAGATATTTTCTCTATTGTAAAGATGACTTTTATTTGTACTAATTGATTTTAGTTGCATAATAGAAGATTTACATTTAGAGAAACTTTATATCAATATGGATTTCCTTCATGGTGATTTGAAGGAAGATATTTATATGCAAGATTCGTTTGGGTATGAAGTCAATGGTAAGGAGAAACTTGTGTGTAGGTTGAAAAAGAGCTTATATGGGCTCAAGCAAGCCCCTAGGAAATGGTATATAAGGTTTGATAGTTTCATGTATGATCATGGTTATATGAGATGTGAATTTGACCATTCTATTTATTTCAAGAAGCTTAAAAATAGAATCTTTATTATTTTGTTATTGTACGTGGATGATATGTTTATTATAGGATATAGTATGTAGGACATTAGTGAGCTTAAAAAAATTATCTCATACATTTGTAATAAAGGATTTGGAGTCAGAAAGAAAATCCTGGCATGCAAATTTACAGAAGATGGGAAGAACAAGAAATTATATTTATCTCGGGAACATTATATCAATAAAGTGTTGGAAAGGTCTAATACGTAGAATTCAAAACATGTGAATACACCTATGGATGGACACTTCAAATGGAGCAAATATCAATGTCCTACATCACATGAGGAGGTCGAGTACATGACACGAGCTCCATATTCTTTAGCAATTGGAAGTCTTATGTATGTTATGGTTTTTACCAGACAAAAATTACACAAGCGGTGGGATTTGTGAGCATATTTATGATCAAACTAGGTAAAGAGAATTGAAAGTAATCCAATGGATTCTCAGGTATTTGAGAGGGACATCTGGCATGTAGTTATGCTATGGAGGGTCAGATATTTCTTTATGTGGTTATGTTGATTTAGATATGGCTGGATATTTGGATGGTAGGAGAAGCACCACTGGATATGTTTTCACAAGTAGTGGTACGGAAGTTAGCTATATTTCTAGATTGCAAAAGGTTATGGACTTGTCTACTACAGAGGCCAAGTATGTCAAGCTACAGAGGCTAGCAAAGAGATGATATATATGAGTAGGTTCATGGAAGAGTTGGGAAGGAAGTGAGAGGATTGTAGATTCTACAAAGTGATAGTCAAAGTGTGATTCATCTAGAAAATAACTCAACATTTCATTCAAGAAAAACACATTCAGATTAAGATATCACTTCATACGGGCAAATGTTCAAGGATGGGTGGCTGAAATTGGAGAAAATTCATACAAATAAGAACCCTACGGATATGCCAACAAAGTCATTGGAAAAGGAGAAGTTTGAGCTACACTCCACTTCTATTGGTCTTCAAGTTTGAGACTTGAAGAGGAAGAAACAAGCCAAGGAAAGGATCCAAGAATGAAGATATATGGTATAGAGAAAAAATTTAAGTGAGATATTGTTGAGTTGTGGAGCTTAATTACTTCACAGATAGTATGTTTAACTAACTTTTTGGAATACATAAGTAATCGCGTCGATCGGTTGATCGGCATCGGTCACCTGGGAAACGGTATCAGTCAAAGTAAGGAGGAACCAAAGATCATTTAAGGCTAATCAAGCATTAGTTTCCAGTGCATGGTTATTTTATTTAACTCATGGGAATCAGATTTAACCTTTCATATGAAGTTGATCTAATGATTTTAATTTCATAGCTAAATTTCCCTAAGTTTTTATATGCCTATATAAGCTATAAAATTAGGGTTTGAAGTAAGATTGTGATAATTATAAGAAAGAATTATTAGAGAGATCTCAAGAAGCTTGTGAGAGGAATAGAACTTTACATCATGTCGTGTGGAAGATTGCAGATCTTCAATTGTATATCCTCTAGAATACCATATTGGTTGTTTCTTGGTGGACGTAGCCCACATTGGGTGAACCACGTTATATCTTGTGTATTGTTTCTTCTAGTTTATTTATGTATTTATTAGTTGTATGCTTAGATCTGAATATGTGTCTATACAACTGGTGTGATTAACTCCAACAAAGAATTGTACTTGGTTATCATGGTATTTTATTAAATGTTGCACTTGTATGTATGATAGTAAACTTAAAAACTTAAACTATTGATAACTAAATGAGCTCTCTTGACATAACCATCATGTTCCAAATATCATTCAACCATGGTGTATGAGGGAACATTTTGAAACAATTCCCTTTGTAATTAATTCATCCCCATAACATGTCTAGTACTAAGTATTTCTCATCTGAGCGATCTTACTAAACCCTTAGGAAAGAGTGTGTTTATTAATAAACAACAAGGAGTTCTTGTTGATTCGAGAAAAGGTTCTGCAAAATAAGAATACTAATTGTCCCCTAGTGTTGAGCCAAAGAGTGGATTGTGGACCTTTTGTATTGGAATAAACTCGTCATTGGGTCCTTCAAGTAAGATTTGAATAAACTAAACCTAAAACATCCTTAGGGTTTATTTTTTATTAGAGCCATGAAAATTGTATTCGATGTCAACTGGCCTAAAATTGTGTCCCTTGAATCCCTCCCCTTATTTTTTACAAACTCAATTTCGACGGGTCTTCCAAAGGAAATCCCAAAATATAGGGTGTTGGGTGTGTTCTTAGAGATTCCTATGGTTCTTTGGTCAAATTTTGATCCTTTAAGCTTAATATGGGCACTTATTACTTCGTAAAGGTAAAATTTATTCTCTTCGATATCAAAATGGCCATCTAGCTTGGTTGTTCTAAAATCATTATAGAAGGTGAATCACAAGCCATTGTCCAAGCCATCAAGAAAGGTAATGCTAATTCATGGAGGTTCAAGATTATAATTATTCAAATCATTCATTAGATTTCCAAATTTTCAATTTGTGAAATACACCATGCATACAGGGGAAACTAATTCAAAGGCGAGGCTTTGGCCAATTATGCCACCTATCAAATCAATGATTTTATTTATTTTCCAAGGGAAAACAATGGGATTTTTAGAGGCCTTACTATTTCATGACATATATAAAGGATCTTTGTATGTGTGATCTTTCTCTATCTTGGGAGTAAGCTCTTTATTTAAGGAAAGTGGTTTCCTTTTTCCTACTCATCACCTCGGCCTTTCGCGCCCCATGTTCCATGGCTCTCCCGGATTATCATATCTTTCACCTGCAAGGAGAAAAGTGAGAATTTGTTTTCTTCACCTTTATGTCACCATACCAACCTTATAAGGCCTTTAGGGTAGGCTACTTTTCATTGCTCAAGGCAATTGAGAAAATTCTAGGCCTACGCTTACCTATTAAATTTTGGTCGTTTAGGGTTAATTCCAAAATAGCTAGCATCTTTGTTTCCCATTTTCTTCTTACGAAACCTTATAAGAATGTTATCTTTCTCTATATTTCTCTATCATTGGGTAAATATCTTTATTTAAGGTAGGTGATTTCCTTTTTCCTACTCATCTCCTCTACCTTTCACGACCTTATTCCATGGTTGTCCAAGATTATTCGATCCTTCACCTACATGGAGAAAAGTGTGAAGTTTCTTTATTCACCTTTGTTTCACCATGTCACCTTTATAAGGTCTTTAGGGTAGGATCCTTTCAATCGCTCAAGGAAATTGAGAAAATAATAGGCCCTTTCTTACCTACAAAATTTTGGGCATGCTAGGGTTAATTCCAAAATAGCTAGCATCTTTGTTTCCCATTTTATTCTTCAAACCCGATAAGGATGTCATCTTTCATATTGTCATAAATTTTATCCATCCCCATCACCATATTAGCCTAAAGGAGGATTTGGGCTAGGTGTGCCTCACTTCTCTATTTTCCTCTATTACAGTCTAGACTCCTCTAGGTGGGTGGATAGCACTTACACCGATGGAATTAGAGCCCTACAACAATCTTCTCGCTACATTGCATTTTTTCAATCCATACCACTTTTCGCACCAAAGATGTCGGTCCCTCTCGCATGTCACCCTCAATATCCATGCCTTGGCCAAACCAATTGGTCCTCCTCTTGGTTGGTTTCAATAGTTCAAATCTCGTGCCATTTCTTCTCTTTCTTTCCTATTGAAAATTTCCAAACTTGGAAGCTTGGTGGGAAGAAGGAAGTAGTTTCCATTTTCGTCCTTCTAATATTTTGGAGATCTTTGATGACTAAGAACCCTATGGTTCCTTTTTTTCTTGTTTCTCTTACTATCTTGAGGAAAATTGTTTATCTCGCCTCTGTTTTTGTCGATGTTTGATGGTTTTATTGGGTAACAACTTCCTTTTTCCAATGTATCCCGTAAGGGAAACTATTACCATCATATTTTTTCATTTCCTATAAGGGTGGGACCCCATTCAGCCCCGGTTCAAAGCTCCGGTCAAAAGTGTTTATCAATCAAAAAAATTGTCCCTTGTGATAATATTGGTAATGGGAAGTGTTAACTAGTCTTGCTACAAGAAATATCAATATTTGTACAAAGTCCTCGTGAGATGGGTATGTATTATGTGTCTATCTTGACCTTGTGGAAATTTGTGGATGTTGTGAATAACAAGTGAATGGTCGTTTATTTTTGTACCGCATGAAATTTGAGTAGTATGTTAAATCCATAGTGTTCTCACCTTTCCTTTTAATGAATAAAAAGATAATATTAATGTGTAAAGTTTGGAATGAGAATAGTGTGGTAACATTGATGTTGATCTCATGGTGACCTCTAAGTTATGTTACTTGAACACGACTTAATACATAACCTCTTAATAAGCTAATTTTGGATAAAACTTGGCATTTGACTCCAACTATCAATTTGTGTTTGACAAGATGTTGTGGAAGGGTTCATAGGAAATTTGAAGTTGTACCTTTAACCATACATTTAAAACCATTGTTATCAATAAAATATAATGAATGTTTCACATGGAAGCATTGATTCAATTTTATTTGAATTAAATCTAAATATTGTAGTCATTGATGTATAAATGATGAAATATAGGAATGACACAAGCAAGCTAAGATTTAAAGTATGAAACCCTAAGCAAGAGATGAGATAAGAAGACTTAGCTAATTTACGCTCAATTGGAACTAATATGGACAGGGGAAACATTATGAACAAGATGCCAATAGTTTAGTTATTAATCTCTGTAAATTATGTAACTCATGAACAAGGCTAGGCAGGTGCCTAGGGTAGGGCAGGGGCACAGGTGGCGTTAATGACTAAATATGGGCACCGTGATAGTGTAAAATCTTTGAACCTGATGTATGTTGTGTTGCAAGAGTGTCTAAGTTTCTCTCGGTTGATCCATTGTTGTTTCCACTATGATCACCGAAGGTCTATAACCCGTAAAATAGAATCTCACCCGCACAAACCTAGAAACCACATCAAACCTAAAAAGAAATGCATAATGGGGAGTCAAACTAACCCTAGGTCACCTTGAGAGAGAACTTATGACTAATTGTTTCACTACATCTTAGACTCCATATAGTTCTTATGAGTGTGTGTAGAAATTGTGCCCTTGTGCAAGTTACACTTGATAGCAAGCGGTAGCTAGAATGTAGTATTGTAGTAGAATGTGTTGATGGAATAAAATAAACCTCCCCTTCCTATGTTATGAATATAGATTTTGCAGTCCCTTTCCCCTTGAATGGATGCTATATGGATGTTTTGGAGTGACTTAGGTTTTTATGAATGAAATCCTAGGTGATGATAGTGATGTTTAGTGTTTGGTCCCTTATTTTGAACATATAACTATGTATTTATATGATTCCTTTGTTTGAACTTCGTAATTGAAAATTGGAAGTCCAACCCATAAGTGAAAAATATGCCCAAAAAGAGCAAGTAAGGTGAAAAAGAGTCGGGGACACCCAAAGGGGATAAGACCACCTAATCATTGCGAGGCTTAGGTGGGTGCTAGCATCTAAATCAATAAAAAATAAATTAGTAAAATTTTGATTGGGATGTAGGGTGTGTAAGACCAAAGAGAAAATAAGAAACAAAACAAAGAGACCAAATATATTTCTCAACCACTAGTTTTCTTGCTTAGAAATCATATGAATGTTAATATGCTTTTAGGACCTATAAATGTACCCAAGTGCATGATTTTGTGTCTACATTTTCTCCCACTTTATGTTGTTTACTGAATACTCAATAACATATAGTACATAAGAGATGTGTTTCTTATGATCTTGTAGAACGTGTGGTGAAATGTGTGCCGAGTGGACAAGTGAAGCATGAAATGATGCAAAGTGAAGCGTGGAGACTAGGAAAGGAAAGTGACCCTAGGGGTGAAGCGTATGCATTGTATCATGTTTTTGTAGCTTTTGGTTATTGCTTCTGATAAGGATGGAATTGTAAAAAAAGAGTAAGAATGTAGTCAAATTCATGTGTATGATAAATCAGAGAAAATTATGCATAAGTATGTAAAAGTATGTAAAAGTGTGTAAAGGAAAGTGTGTACCTGATGTAAAAGAGTGTAAAAGGATAGAAAAGTGTCCTGAAATGATGTGAAGAATGAGTTTTTGGTATTTTTAGGCAATCTCACGCCAATGGTGAGTTTTTGGGTGATCTCACGCCAAGAAGAAAGTGTTGGGGAGAGAGGTCTAGTGTTACTCTCCATCCATGTCTCTACTGGATAAGCACCACTACGGATATGGTCGTCCTTGATTTGTTCATTTTTTCCTAAATTAGTTATAATTATACTGATTATTCTTATTAAAATTAATTATAGGAGATTACATGCATGTTATAACGAGAAAAATTATGCATGTAACTATAGACTTACTCTAAAGGATTATGTGAACTATGTTGATATGAGAAGATTACTATGTATGCCCCTAAGACATGAGCGCCCATGGGAGGACACAAGCATCCAGTGTTACTTGTTGAGTTTGGGTGCTTGGTATTATGCTATGTTGAGGACCCAAATCAAATTCTCGGTCGTTCTATGAGTACATTCTTTTTCTATGATTGTATTGTTTGAATCTTTGTTGTAGCTATGAGATGTTTTAGGGGTGATTTTTTCACCCAAATTATTCCTCTAATTTGGGGTACATGTGATAATCGTAGGAGTGTGCGGCCCAAAAGACAGGACTTGATGTTATGTTATAATGTATCCTGTGGGGGTAGGGGATGTACATGGTAGAAACCAAGGCACGTTCAAACAAATTGGCTATTAATAAGTGTTAGTAGTAAAAGCTAGCATGCAATATAAGACAATAGAATAATCAAATTTCCAAACAAGATCTACCGTGAAAATAGGGTTTCAAACATGGGATATTGCTCACAATGTCACAAGAAAATCGTGTTGAAATGACTAAAAGTATACAATGACCGTATAAGACAAAGGTCATAGCCACAAAAAATAGTATACAATAGAAAAAAATAGCAAGAAAAGTGTATCGATAATCTGTTGTGGCGAAATCACAAAGACCCTTGATTGTTTGCAAGTGAATGGTTGAGGCGATCGGTGTGATTCGTCAAACATGGAGTTATCCCAAAGTGTGGGACTTTATAATCGGGATAACCCTCCGGATGAAGGCCGTTCTATTCCTCTATTCTAATGCACACATTCAAATTGTAGAGGATCTACTCTAACTTACTAAGGAGACGAGGTTAAAAATATTACAAGAAATTAAACCTTAACTAACAGAGGTGATGCACCAAAGGAATGTTGAACACCTACTTTGCATGGAGATGGAAACTACAATCAGATTAGTAAGGATGGAAATACACCACAGATCAATCCAATGATGAGAATCAACTAACCATTAAATATGTCATACAATAACCATGCACAAATAACCAAGATTGCAATGAGATCGGAAGAAAACAATGAATGCAAGAGAGGGTTGAAATTCATCCACAGACTTGTATTATTGCTCCAAAGATTTGATACAGTTCATTACAATGGCCAAGAGGCATAAACTTGCATTACAGCTTGAATGGGAGGTTTGAACTCCACAAATTCACTTACAGATAAGAGAATAAGGGAGGGTGCAAAGCAAAATTATCCAACATTAGAAAAATGCCCCTCCTTACAATATATAGGAAGAATGAGAGAAAGGAGATAGAAGAATTTGAAATATTTCTTCAACCACCCAAAAATGCATTAAAATCTCTTGCAACAATGATGGGTGCCACTATAAAACCCATGCCTCCATGTACTTGGAATTTTTGGAGAAGAAAGGAAGCCCATACTTCATCATTGTGGTAGGTGAGAAACCTATAACACCCCCTAAAATGGTGGACTGTATTTCTTCATTTTGAATAACTTAGTCTCACTTAAATTAATATAACCAATCGTAGTTGTGTAAATTATGCTAAGATCTTTCCAAAAAGTCTTTTCTTGTGCAAATCTGAGCTCATAGTCAAAAGTTATGGCAATCAAGAATGGGGTACCATACTTTGTATTAAATACGAGTGGATGATCTTCTCTTTTCGAACTCCAAAATTTCCACGCAACCTCTAAAGTCTGAAATTTTAGACATTCAAAATTTGGGACTTCAAATATTAATGCTTTGGAAGTCGTTGGCATTGTTCATTGGCAAATCGGCTTGAGAATTCTGAAAACCTAACCTCCAAAACTCTGAAGTCTAAAATTCAGAATTTAGGTTTCAAACCTTGTGCCTTTTGGACTTCTCACCATCTCAAGCCCAAAAAACCTTCGAAACCAGGACCTCCAAAGTTCCAAAATCAAAACCTCCAAAAGTCTAAAAATTCCCACCACGTTGACCCCGAAGTCAAGTTTGACCCCGAAACCCGAACCCTTTTGGAATTCAGCATTTTGAGCTTCTGGACTTTGGCTCACATTTTTTCCATTTTTCTTGGCTAAGACCCCGAACCTCTGAAGTCTCAAATTTCAGACTTCAAATTTTAGACTCATAAATCCTGATCCGTTGCGCCATTGACCCCGAAATGGGAGTTCACCCCGAAAACCTCCAAGCCTTTTTGGACTCCAAAATTTTAGGTTTTCGGGACTTTTCTCTTGATTTTTTCATTTTCCCCTACCTTTTCTCTGAAATGTCGAATGCCTGAAGTCTGAAAACTTCAGGCTTGGGCCTCCATTCTTTCACTCAACTTGCTAAGCGAGTTACTTGTCTCGCACTCAACTTGAATTTCTTCTAAGCTCATCCAAATTTATCGAATCCTTTCTTGCTCAAGCTCTAATCTCCTTCGACGTTCCCTTGGCCAAGTTGGCCCTTTTCCATTCCTTGCCTACCTTGTATTGTCATTGCCAAGCCCACCCGCAAACTGTTTGCCAATCTTGATATGAAAGCTCCAAAGAATTAATCAACTACATTTCCCATTGTGCAAGTTCATGTTTGTTCAAGTTTACTGAGGGGAAAAATTGGATAACAATAACCATGGTAAAATATAGTCTTCAAGAAAATGTTACACATGAAGCACCCATTAGCATGTTAGAAAGATAAATATTATGTCAAGGCATGTATAAATCAAGTGAAAAGGAAAGTACTTGTAATGAGAAGTAGTGAAAATGTAACAATAGAACTTGTGTAGTATGTGATAGTAAAGAAAGTAGATGCCCCGAGGAGCCTCAATGGAACCGGTAAAAGGTACAAGATCAAGCATCATTGCAGCATGTAAGAACCTGTAAGAGATTTGCATTCATAGCTAGAGACCAAATGAACGTGCATGTACATGATAAATATAATGACATATTGAGTATCTAGCTGGTGTAACCTACCACTATCTCATTCCAATTCATAAGTTTAGTAAGTTCCAAGAAGCAATCTTCTCAAATTCAGCCTTGACGATTCTTTTTCTTTCCTACAAATTCCTAAACTAGAAATTTTGAGTTACTAACATTCAAAGAACACCACACATGGTTTTCAATTTCTCATATTATTCTCACAACTCCATTCCAACCATGAGATAGTCCATCCATTTCTTATTACTGCCCTAGCACTTACTCACCATGAGTTTCCTTTCACCTCTCTTCACTAATCCTTGTAATAATAAGGAAAACTAGCTTGTTTATCCTTTCCAAGTATTTCTCATCAATTCCCCTATTCTTACACTCATGTCACTGTTTATAATGATCACCTTAATGCTTTAAAACAACCCAAGACACAAGGATGTTCTCCCTTTCACAAAACTACCTCTTATGCTCTTAAGACAATGATTTCTTGCTTCAACCATGCTCAGGGTGTTTTAGAGACTCCTAGTAGGTTCTATAAGCTCCATTAGTTGACATTTACCTCTCCTAAGATGCTTGTCAAATTTAAGAATTCAACTCCTTACCTAGCTCTCCTTATTCTTCTTTTTGCAAATGTTCATCTAAACCCTTACTAGGTCTTATAGACATTACTTGTTATGCCTAATTTCTCTTTTGAGGACTTTCAAGGCTTCACCTAAGGTTTCTAGGAATCCTTTATGCCAACTTTGTGACTTTGAAGTATCGACGGCTAACTCTCAATTTAGAGGGTATTTTCTTTATAAAGTGACTCTTTCCTTTAGCCATATGATTATGTTTTCTTGCTCTTGCCAACACTGTCAAGAAATTCTTGTTTGCTAACCAATGAAATTTAAATTTTCTTCTGAATATGCTTAACAAAATTCTCACTATTATTACCTCGAAATTTCAGGCTTAAATATATTTGTTTGATGCTTCAAAACCGTGCCCTAGCAACTTTCTGACAACACAAGTGAACCCCAAGACTTTATTTTTGCAATAACTTTTTGTGATGAGCGGCTCAGGACTCTAAATTTGATCTACCTTACATTTTTAACCTCCTCTTTGAATTTATTTTACTATTGGATCACTAGAACAAAGGTAATGTTATCAACCAAGAAAATTTTACTTGCATGCACATTACAAATAAGGCATTCAAAACCCTCACTCACCCAGTTTGGAAGAAGTAAGACTTTTGTTTTATGAGAACTTAATTCATGATTTAAATGTATTTTGAGAAACCAATCCCTGATTTTTAAATCCATGTGCAATCACTATCCCAATGTTACCACAACAAAACTTGCTTATTTGTACAATACACAATAAATAATCACTTCAAGACTTATCATAAGATAATCAACTCTCATAAATGAAATAACTCTTATCTCTCTATATACACCCATGATTCTCAATGGAAGGGATTCATTCAAATCCTTAAAATCCTAGTTATCAAGTATCTTGTAAAGATGTAGTCCATCACACCATTATCATTGTCAACACACAAACTAAACCCTAATTTAAATATTTTATCAACATACAATGGAGATATCACAAAGGATTTACTTCTTTTGGTCATGCAATCACATTCAAATATCTTGAAACAACTCACTACACCCCTACATGTGAATCAACCAACAGATTACGTCTATCAGTCTATTACGGTTTATCATTCTCATAATCAACAAGGAACCAGAGGATTCTTAAAAATAAATTACTTTATCCATGATCATATACTAATTACTATATTAGTCATTTCAACACAATGCAAAGTATTAGATTGTCATGCCAAGATAAATATATGCAAGCTTTCATTCTCATGTACATAACTAAATCACTCATACTTGAAAGGAGAAATCCCACAATGGCATAAACCAGAGTCTTCATTATCTTATCACTGAATTTCATACAAAATGTGTTTCTTCATTACTTATCCAATGCCTTCTCTTCTCATTTTCTCCTCCCTTAGAGAGACACTAACTATTTCATTCAAATACCCTTCATATTGTTCATCCACCTTCATGTTTGAACCCTAACTAACTTCACCGATGGTCTTTACATGTGACCTTACACACACCAAGAAGGAACTTTATGTTATTTATCATTTCATAGACTTTACTTACTTCAAGGGACTTATATTTACTCTCTAAACATAGTTTCCTAACTATTATGACTACTAACAACTCCATCATAGGCCAAAAATGGCTCAAACTCTTCTAGACTTCAAGATGACATTTTTAGGAAATTCACCATTTTGAATTTTTAAAAATTTAACTTGACTCCAATATCACATCATGACTCTAATAACACTTAAATGACATTTAGAACTCCTAGAACACCTTCACATACCAATATTAGACCAACACATCAAAATGAGCACCTAATGAGAGATGTTCCTGCATCATACTTCCAAGGGGGAGAAGAAGCCTACATAAAAATTTTGTGGATAATCATGTCTTCAGCTGAGTCTCCATTTACTTTACATTCTTCTTCATTTCTCTTTCCATTCTCACTATCCTTGTGTATTTCATAGCCACCTGGGTCCCATAGCTTGTATTTAATTCTTGTATTTTCTTTGACATTGCTTTTTGGCCTCTTGAATTTCATAGTTTCCCTCATCATTCTCAATCTTGCATCCAATGTACCTGCACATACAAAGATAATAACAGAAAAACATGTTATTTTCCTCCTTTTTCACCTTCTTCATCATAAATTAGTTCATATTCTTCATCTTCTCATCATTTGACTTGCCAAAACTTGCATTTTCTTGCCCACTTCCTGGTTTGTTTTCACTTATCATTATGTTAAGTTGTTTCATGGTTGTATTTTCTTCTTCTTTCCTCTTGTTTTTATCCAAAATTGACCAAGAAATCATCTCTAGAACAATCATAGCTTCATTATTTTCTTCCTTGTTCATTACATCAATCATACTTTGTAATAACTCATCTAGTTCAACTATGCAAAGTTTCTCATCATGTCTCTCACTTTCATTATATTCAGCCATCCATCTACGTTCACTTGTATTGGCTCTTCAAATGCATTAGTATGTTCAATTGGTACAATATCAAGAATTTACATAAAAAATGAACATCATTAAGCATCTCATCAACAAAATTACTCACCTTATTTTCACTTTTTGTTTGTAGACTCTTTGGAGAGTTAAAAAGTTCCTCAATCATGCTCATTTTCTCTCTCAACATGAAAGTATCTTCTTCATTCATGGCCTCATCAAACTTAGGGCTGTCATGTTCATCTTCTTTGGCACAATCTTCACCTTTCTTCCATGTTTGTTCTTCATTCTTGTAAGAGCATTCACCAATTTTCCATGTAGCTTCCTTGCTCACCTCTTTGAAGGTTGTACATTCTTCTTTCTTTGCTGCACTTAATGAATTCAAATCACCATAGTTAGGTACTTCATCAAATATTTATTAGACTAGATGGCTCTTGGGTTTGTGTTGTAAGATTGAGTGCTTGTGATCTTGAGTGTAGTACACTCTACCCCCTCATGGAAATTCGAATTTGGCCTTAATGGAAAATTTTGAAGGCTTGTGGGACAATTTAAAATTGTCCACACCTCTTAAATTGTTATGCCAACCCTACCTATGGGTTGGGGGTCAAAATTAGACCCCATTATATGTTTTGGGAAAACAAATTGTAAGTTTTTATTGCACTTTCTTACATGTATTTATTTTAGTCCTTAAGGGGTGTGGGCTTAGATTGTGTGTGTAAGTAAAATGTCATTTCTTCAACCACTTATTAATTGTGCTTTGGAGTATGGGGTTGACTAGGGTGATGTGGAGTGGAGAGGAAATGAGGTGGCATCCTACTTGGAGCCACATCATCCTCCTCTCTCCCTTTTCTATTTATTCAAGTTCTTTTGCTTGTTTGGGGGTTACTTCATTCTTTTGTGCTCTTGCATTTCTTGGAGTTAGAGGATTTTGGAGAGCTTGTGGTCTTTGTGGGAGCTTGTTGGTGATTTCTTGGGTTTGAAGGAGCTTGGAGATTGACTCTTGGAACAAGATCTACTATGGAAAGGTAGGAGCTTTACTCTTGCTTATGTTATTCCTTTATTTTATGTTTGTGTGCTTGTTTTTGTTGAGTGTTTGGAATGTTTGTTGGGTACTTGGGTAGATTGCCTAAGTGTGGTGTAGGAGGGGACTATGGGGAGAATTCATGTAGGGAGGCATAAGAGTTATTTCATGTTTTGGAGGGATTTTGGGTTGGGTGCCCCACCTTGGACAAGGAATGCTTGCATTCTTACTTGTTCTTGTATGAGGGAGGCATAAGAGAATGAGGGAGACATAAGAGTATGTGGGAGGCATAAGAGGTACTTGAGGGAGGCATAAGAGTATGTAGGGTATTTGAGATATGTATTGGAGGTTTTTAAGGTGGGCACCCATTTCCCATTGGGAGGCATAAGTGGCCTCCCCATAGGTTCTTGCTCCTTTGGCTCTTCATTTAGAAGCCTTGTATATTTTGTTGTTCTCCTTCTTGTGTTTGTAGTTTGAGTTGAATGTGTATTTGGAATGGTTGTGAAATACTTGGTTTGTGATGTGGAAGCTTTTTTGTTGCCATGTGTTGAATCACCTCTCATTGTAATGTGGTTGGGGCTCGAGGGCCAATGAGGAGGATGGCTTCTCCCCTCATTGGATATTTTGGTTGGGTGGAGAGTGTTGCCTCTCCCCCTTTTTTTGTTGAGATTAAATGAAGCATGGTGGATCTCTCTTGTTGGTGTTGAGAAGATGGAGCTTGATTGAAGACTTGATTTTGGAGCTATGTTGAAGACAACTTGCATTTCATTTTAGCCTTCATTCTTGTATTACTTCCCACTTTAAGTGGAAGACATTGTATTAATCCTTGTGAGAAAAGTTGTATTTGATTATTGAATTTCAAGTTGTTTTGTATATTAAAAAGGGAGTTGTAAAAGGAATTATTTCATTGTATTGAAGTTGATTTATTTCCACCAAAAATAGGTTGTTCTTATTCTAAATATACTCTTGGAAATATTGTTGTAAACTCTCCTTTGAGAATGTTGGAAACATGTATTAAGAAATATTACATTTCATTTTTTATTTGAAAGACATGTATTGTAAAGGTTAGACTATGTATACTTGTTCTTGTATTGTTGATGGAAAGAGCTCTTATTAAAATTGTTTCCCATTTGAATCAATGAAATAGTCTATTGCTAATTCTAGTGGGTAATCCTCAATTAAAAGTCATTGCAAATCTTCTATTAGTTGTTAAAAGAAGTGGAATCTATCTCATTTTACACTCTTTACCATATTTGTTTAAATTGTTTGGGAGAAAATTTTGTGTAAACTTTAACTTACTAATTCTTTTTTTATCAATGGATTTATCACCACTTTTTGATAAGTGTATTAATATCTTAGATGTTAATTATATTAACTCATATTAATATTAATAAATCTATTAATAGTAATACATTTTAATCTTAATATGTTATTAGTGGTATTATATTCTTAATATTAAATTAATATTCTTATTGTTTTAAATTACAATACTATATATATATATATATATATATATATATATATATATATATATATATATATATAAAGTGTTATGTACTTTAATTAAAAAAAGTGAATTGAAATAAGTTGTAATAGCCTAAAAGGTCGTAGCCCTTATTGTGTAAAGTTAATGGATTTGGGGTGGGGAGGGGGGTGACCCCAACCCCACCCCATCTTACATTAAAATGGGGTGGGGGTTACAGGGGTCGCCGACCCCTCCCCACCCCCAAACTTAATACCCCACATATTATAGGTGGCACTTTTGCACTTTCATCAAACCCTACGCATTTTCTATATTTTGGACTGTGTTTTTGGTCATGCCACTTCATGGCTAAACTTATTTAATATGTGTGTGTGTGTGTTTAATAAATAAAAAGATAAAAATATATATTTACATATTTATATATATAATTATATACATACACATTCTCATATACCCAGGTGAAAATATAAATCAACCTAGCTAAAACAACAAAATGGGCTAAATAAAATATATGAATCCATTATATGAATCCATTGAAACCCTAGGAGAGGGTGTAAGCAAAATGAGAAAATTAATACAACTTGTGAGCCTTTCCAAAAGCTTGGAGTGACCTACAAAACAAAAGAGAAACAATGAGCCAAATGAAATGAGAAAGAAGCTTTCATAAGGATGCCTTAGGGTTAGTTGCCATTTTCCTCATCAAGGGTCCAAATTGAATCCATCCAAGGGATGAGATTCACCCCTACAAAAAGTAGGTGGAGAGTGGGTGAGTGGAATTTACCTTTTTAATTTAAATGTTTTATTTCAAAAACATGGGTTGACTTTTAAGGGTCACTTTATGGGTTAAGGGAATGTTTTTTTTATAACCCCATGTAAATGGGAACCTTGTTATTTGTTTAAACCTTGTGGAATTAAATACCTTGGGTATTTAATTATTTTGGCCCCTTTAACCCTCTAAATTTAAATATGGAACATTTAACTTTAGTAGGAATTTAATTGTTTATTAAATTAATACTTAGAGAGAATTTAACCATGCTTGGACTAATTATACTCATTAGTTTTAATGTGGGTTTAATATTTGTTATAACGGGAAAATTTTATTGATTAAATATAATTGTCTTGAAACATTAATGTGACAGTTGTTTCAAGCTCAGTATGTGGGCACGCTTTTCAAAAAAAATCCATAATTTTTCTAGCTAACCCTAGGATGTTCTTGGGATTCGTGTGGGCATTTTTAGCTAGTGTTACAAGCCTAATAGGCCACTTCACCTTCTTCTTCAATCTCCACTCAAACATTTGGTCTTCTATTCCCATCATGATTTTTATCATTGCTTCTAGCCTCTCAAATTTGTCATTTGCCTCATTTTGCTCTTTCTCTAAGAACAACTCTTTCATTCTTGTACTTTCCTTCTCTTTATCATAGCTTCTTCCTTCTTTCAATCCCTTGGACTTGTTGCCCATATCTCTTTTCAATATCTCCATATGACCTTCACTCTAATCTTGTTCACCTTGGTCTATTGGTCTTCACCTAGGTATTTTGCACCCTAGTCTTTTAGACAACTTGCTCTCTTAGCTTCTTAATCTGCCAATCATTCAATACTTCATCACTTGTTAGATACAAACATGTCTCAGAATTCCATGAAAATTGACTAATCAACAATATTTTAAAAGGATTCAATCATCAAAGCACTCAAAGTACCAAGAAAGTTTCAAACTTCAAAGTCCATCCTTCATAACTTAGCATTTTTAATGTAAGTTCTAGAAAATTTCACTCTTTAAGGATCATAACAAGAAGTATTTTTCTTCAAGGCCCAATCACTACAAATACACACCTTTTGAGACAAATTCAATACCTAAAATTATGCACAATCCCCTTTAACAACTTCCTTTTTACCTTTCCTTCCACAATTTGTTTCTTTCACTCCTACAACTTAATCATCTCAACATTAGTACAAAATATGAATTTATAAAATTCAAACACATGCTTTGATACCAAAAATGGTGCACCCTACCACAATCTCATTCCAATTCATAATTTTAGTAGGTTCCCAGAAGCATTCTTCTCAAACTTAGCCTTGAGGATCCTTTTTCTTTCCTCTTTGGTGTCCCAAATTTCACTCTGAAATCTGAGACTACCCCATGTTAAAAAAATCGTACTTTTAAAATAATGGGTCGTTTTATGTTTTTATTGCCAGAAAATGTTTGTATTGTGTCAAGATATTCCCAGAGAGCCATATAAGCCAATTTCACCAAATACCTAGATGCCCAAACTCGTTATATTTTGTCATTGGGGTTTGCCATGGGAAATTTTTATTTAATTATTTTAAGCCCCGTTTGAGGTAAATTGTGCTCCGATTTAACCCTGTTGAGGTTTTACATGTCAATATTCCCATATACCAGTAGGGTTTCCACCAGGAATGAATCTTGGGCTTTATCTGTGACTTATGGAAACATTTTGTGTTTTTAGTGTTTTCCCGTTTTTTCTGTGAAATTTCTCTAGGTCAATTCCTTTTCTGGTTTAGACTGTTTTCTTTCCTGGAGTATCTTGGAGATCATCTATGGACGTTATGTCGAAGAAATTTTCACGTGATGTCTGGTTCTCTCTGAAAAGATGAAGTCATGCATAGAAAACACCTCTTACTGGCAGGTCGCATTTTTGGGAAAGGAAGGTTTTAAGCTATAATGGGATTTTTGGTAGCAATAGGCGGTGGGAATTTTTACCTACTTGGCAGGTACTTTTTCCCATGGAAGCAAATCCACTTAAGTTATAATGGGAAAATTAGAGGCGCAGGTAGACGGGAATTTCTTACCTGCCTTGCAGGGTGAAAATTCTCATTATGAAATAAAAGAAAATCACTTAAGTCATTGATGGGAATTTCTTACTTGCCTTGCATGAAAAAAATTCATTATGAAAGTCAAACAACTTAAGTGGATCATGGGATTTTTGGAGCTGCGGTGCAAGGTGAATAATCCCATTGAAAATTGGCTTTTAAAAATAGAAATGGGTTATGTCAAAAAGTGCGACCCCTTTTGGAATAGAGGGACAGCTTTAATTGCATTCATTAATTAATTCTATTTCCAAATTTGGCACCCAAGCATGAGGAAAAGTCAACAAGGAAGAAGAGGATAAAGGAAATTAGAAATAGAATTCTAAAATTAAATAAATGTAATTTATTTAATGCAGCCCCTCTCATGCAAAAAAGTGCAACCCATATTGAGGAGAAATAATACTTTTTAAAGTATTAATTAATGGAATTAATTCCTATTTTTGGTGCATAAGGTCAAAGCACACTGTGAAGTCAATGTGGACTGGAAGTAGAAAGCTAAAATTAAATAAATTTAATTTATTTAATGGCAGCCATGAGCATGCACAAAATAGGCGCCCAAATTGAAGAGAAAAACATGTTAATTAATTAATTAATTGCCAAGAATAGGAGGGCAATTATTAATTATAGAATGATGAAGGTTATATAAGAATGGGTTGCCATAATGATGAATTAATCAATTCTTTAGCAAGGAAGTGCAGCCCGAGGCAATTTTGACACCCGATTAAGGAGGAATTTTACACAAAATAAGGTGTTTTTCTTCACTGGAAGGCTTCAAAGTTTGGCACCTAGGTTTGAAGGAGCTTGATTTAAGTCCGATTAATTTTCTCGCATAGTATTACAGTGCCCGGTGAAGTTACAAATATTTATGCTTGCTTTGCATGCAAACAAAGCCTCAAATTTTAGGGCTGCGGGCTTTATATGTAGATTTTTATGATAAAAATTAAGTGTTCATGCTTCGGATTCTATCTTTGTCTCAATTAATTACAGTGCTTATATAATTGAAAGGGAGCTTAAATCAATGTCCAATACATTAAATATATCTTCCAAATCTGAAGAAGTTCCCAGATCTACACCGATTGTAAAGAATTTTATTTGAATAAAAAGAAAAATAATTACTCACACAAAGATTGCTCCACCATGGCAAAGCGGGATGAACAAGAAAGCTCAGCGGTATCATGCATTACTTCTAGATTTGCTGACATCGGAGACACAAATCCAGATCCAGATCCAGATCTCATAATTGCAAAAACTTCTGGCAAAAATTCATCCTCTTGTTTATGACATGCACCATGTGTAGAAGTCGACGTGGAAAATTCCTTCATGATCTTGTGCATGTGCTCCCAATCTTCTAGTTAAATCCTTCATTGAAGTTGCATTCACTCGAGTTCTTTCTAGAATTTTAATTTCTCATATGCAATTAAAAATAAAAAAAGATGAGTTATTTATGGCAAACATTGTGACTAATGCATGTACTTGAGAAGAACTACAAAATCTTCAAGGATGAGAAGGAAGACAAGTCAAAGGCAATACCCACAAACAAATCACAGTCACTTGCTTCCGATCTAACACGCTAGATCAAGCCACTTCTAGATCCAAATTACTTCCAATCCAATTTGGTGAGAATCAAAGGCAAACAAATCAACTACATGCGAGAATATGAAAAAGAACAAGACTCTGCAGACTTTCCTCTTTCTTCTTCTTTCTTTTATTTCCTCTGACAAAGTAATTGGTGATCAATTAAATTATAAAACTTAAGTGATCAGTTTAAAATCCATTACTTGAAAAAGTCAACTACTTAGAAATAGGTGGCAGACATGCAAAATAGAAGGTTCTTTCTTCAATTACAAATCATGCATGTCATGCAAAGAGAAATTTGAGGAGGGAGATTGCCAGTTGTTTCCTTTCCGACTTCCACATGTGTCAGTTCACTAAAGGCTTCCTATTTGTAATTTCCCCTCTACATGTTATAAGTATAGGAAGAACCTACGGGTTAAAGGATTAGAATTTTTAAGCGGCATTTTGTTTAGATTTTGTTGAAATCCCTGATAGCTATTTGAAGCAAAGGAATAGAAAGGAGTAGATTTCTGGAGAACTTTGTGTCACGGTGCATTTTGTTTCTAGCTTATTGTCTTAGATCTACTTATAAACTTTGTGTTATTCTAGATCTAGATCTGAAAGTTTCCTTTGCCTATAATTCTGTGTGTTAATATCTATTGGTTTTGTCTATGTGCATGCAATCAACTCTGTGATCTATTG
The DNA here is from genome assembly GCA_018340775.1 of Taxus wallichiana var. yunnanensis. Lineage (NCBI taxonomy): Eukaryota > Viridiplantae > Streptophyta > Pinopsida > Cupressales > Taxaceae > Taxus > Taxus wallichiana. The sequence continues at coordinate 787,228,119 of CM031244.1, read as the reverse complement.
ATTGGGTTGCACATCTTCCCTCTTTCTTTCCTATGTTTATATTATTTCCTTCTTCATTAGATATTTCATTTCTTTAATAGTTGCTTACTTGCTACAAAACTATACAACTATGGTTCATGAGCTGCATGGTTAAAGTAAAACCCCTAAATAGATATTAGCATATTTTATTGACAAATCTTACATGGGAGCCTCATCGGTAAATGAGGGAGATTTATCTCATGACTGCCTAGGTTTTCAGCTATGCAGAAAATCTAGCCAACACTTACAAAGGCCTAAACTAGCAATTCTAAGTTACTAACATTCAAAGAACCCCACACCTAGTTTTCAATTTCTCATATGATTCTCACAACTCCATTTCAACTATGAGATAATCCATCCATTTCTCATTACGCCTAGCATTTACTCACCCCGAGTTTCCTTTCACTTCTCTTTACTAATCCTTACAATAATAAGGAAAACTAGCTTGTTTAACCTTTTCAATTATTTATCATCAATTCCTTCTATTATTACACTCATGTCACTATTACAATGATCACCTTAATGCTTTAAGACAACCCAAGACATGAGGATGTTCTCCCTTTCACAAAACTAATCTTGTGCTCGTAAAACAATAATTTCTTGCTTCAACCACACTCGGGTGTTTTAAAGACTCCTAGTAGGTTCTATGAGCTTCATTAGTTGAAATTTACCTCTCCTAACATGCTTGTCAAATTCAAGAATTCAACTCCTTACCTAGCTCTCAGTATTCTTCTTTTTGCAAATATTCATCTAAACCCTTATTAGGTCTTATAAATCTTACTCTTATGCAAAATTTCTCTTTTGGGGACTTTCAAGGCTTCCAACTAAGGTTTCTAGGCACCCTTTATGCCAAAATATGTGGTATGAAGTTTCAAGGGCTAACTCTTAGTTTAGAGGGTATTTGCTTTATAAAGCGACTCTTTCATTTAACCATATGATTGTGTTTTCTTGCTCCCGCTAACACTGTCAAGAAATTATTTGTTTTTAACCAAATAAATTTAAATTTTCTTCTTGAATATGCTTAACAAACTTCTCCTTGTTATTACCTCAAAATTTCAGGCTTAGATTCATTCATTTGATGCTTCAAAAATCATGCCCTAGCAACTTTCCACATGATTTAATACAGTGAAACCCAAGGACTTTATTTTTGCAATAAATTTTTGTGATGAGTGTCTCAGGGACTCTAAATTTTATCTCCTTATTGTTTTAACCTCCTCTTTGAATATATTTTACTAGTGTATCACGAGAACAAAGGTAATGTTATCAACCAAGAAAAGTTTAGTTGTATGCTAATTACAAATAAGGCATTCAAAACCCTCACTCACCCAGTTTGGAAGAATTAAGACTATTATTTTATGATAACTTTATTCATGATTTAAATTTAGTTTGAGAAACCAATCCCTAAGTTTTTACATCCATGCACAATCACTATCCTAATGTTAACACAGTCAAAACTTGCTTGGTTGTACAATACACAGTAAATAATCACTTCAAGACTTATCATAGGATAATCAACTGTCATAAATGAAATAACTCTTCTCTCTCTCTATACACCCATGATTCTCAATGAAAGGGATTCATTCAAATCCATAGAATCCTAGTTATCAAGTATCTTGTAAAGATATAGTCAATCACACCATTATCATTGTCAACTCACAAACTAAACCTTGATTTCAATAGTTTCACCATACATGGAGATATCACGAAGGATTTACTTCTTTTGGTCATGCAAACACATTCAAATCTCTTGGAACAACTCACTACACCCATACATGTGAATCAATCAGCAGTTTCCTCTGTCATGTCTATTACAGTCATATCATTATCATAATCAACAAGGAACCAAAGGATTCATAAAAACATAGTCTTGTATCCACACAATCATATACTAAATACTATATCAGTCATGTCAACACAATGCAAAGGATTATATTATCATGCCAAGATAAATATATGCAAGCTTTCATTCTTAGGTACATAACTAAATCACTCGTACTTGAAAGGAGAAATCCTGCAAGGCAAAAACCAGTCTCGATTATTTTATCACTGAATTTCATAAAAAAATGTGCTTCTCCATTACTTATCTAATGCCTTCTCTTCTCATTTTCTCCTCCCTTAGACAGCCACTAATTGTTTCATTTGAATTCCCTTCATATTGTTCATTCACCTTCATGTTTGAACCCTAACTAACTTAACCCATTGTCTTTACATGTGACCTTACACACACCAAGAAGGCACTTTATGTTATTTATCATTACATAGAATTCACTCACATCAAGGGACAAGTATTTACTCTCTAAACATAGTTTCCTAACTATTATGACCACTTACAACTCCATCATAGGCCAAAAATGGCTCAAACTCTTATACACTTCAAGATGACATTTTTTTGGGGAAATTTATCATTTTGAATTTTTGAAAATTTTCCTTCACTCCAACATCACATCATGACTCTAATAACACTTACATGAAATTTAGACCTCATAAAACACCTTCACATACCAATATTAGACCAACACATCAAAATGATCACCTACTAAGAGATGTTCTGCATCACCAAATAACATAGTAAGCAAAGTGCATCATGTAAATAGTATAAGCAAAGCAAGAGTAAGTCAACCCAAGATATATAAATGTAATGTATGAGTGTTATGGTATCAACAATCAGAAATAACCATAGAACAAGAGTATGTCATTAGGAAATGGTTTTAGAATGTGTGTTAGATTAATAGATCGTGAAGCATAGAGTGTGAAGAGTGAATGCGGTGAGGTTCATTTCATATTTATACCCTCAAGAGTCGGTATAAACATGGAACAAGAGTGCGTCGTAGGGTAATTATGATGCGAAGTGTGTGTATCAAGATGTTTAAATGCTTAGGAAATGTTATATATTAAGCACAAAGTGTGAAGTGCATGAGATGATAGAGATATTTGATAGTAGTGCAAGAGGAGGTGGGATGCCCCCTAAGTAAGTGGGTGATGGAGATATATGCGGTGATGTGAGAAGGACCCTAGCCGGGTGACGGAGCTTAAAATGTGTCTCGGTCATCAATGTAAGGATTAGCTTGTTTGACAAAGATAATTGGACGTGGAAGTGGAGTAGGGTGGGAGGGATCTTGAATGGTGGTAGCTTATTTGGGATTGATAACATTGTAGATGACTTAGTAGGAGGAGATAATGGGGTAAATATTTTTAAAGGTGGTTTCTTATTTGGAATCGGTAATGTTGTAGAGGACTTCAAAGGAGGAGGGGATGTACTAATTTTTAGAGGAGGTTGCTTAGTTGGAATGGGTTGGATAGGAAACTCTTGGTGGCGAGAAGAAAGAACATTAGTGATTATGGATTGATTCTCATTAGATATGGATGAATCAATTTTTGGAGTCCAGTGGGATTTATAAATTGGAGATGAACATGAAGTAGAATGTTTTTCAATAAATGATATAAAACCTTGATGTTCAAGGTGTTTAATTCTTCATTTTAAATCATATCAATCATTGTCATTATGTCCATTAATTTGATGATAATTGCAATATAGGTTCCCTTGGTATTTTGCAAGCCAATAAGGAGGATAATAATGAGTAGATGGTAAGTTGATAAATTGGTGATTGAGGAGATCAGGAAGAATATCATGTTGCTTAGCATTGAAATCAAACTTGAGAGGTCTTTGGTAGCAAGAGCAAGACTTGGGGTTTATTGGATGGAGGATTAGGAGCAATAGAGTCATCAAATAGACGATTAAAAATGGCACTTGCTTGAGTGAGTGGCATATTGTGAGGGAGATGCATAGTGTATATGGATTTTTAAGAAAAACTTTGCAAGGTGGATGCATTTGAAGTAATTCATGCAAGGAAATTAGAGGATTTTTGGAATCCATGAGAAAAGAAAAATTAGGATCCAAGTGTATGACCACGATAAGGGTTCACCAAATGATTTAATTTAATTTGAATTAAATCTAAATATTGCAAATTCACTTATGTTTAAATGATGAAATATAGGAATGACACAAGCAAGCTAAGATTTGAAATATGAAACCCTAAGCAAGAGATGAGATAAAAAAGACTTGTTGATTCATGCTCAATCTGGAACTGATCTGAACTAGGAAAAATTATGAACCAAATGTCAGTAGTGTCGTAATTAATGTCTATAAATTATGCAACTCATGAACAAGGTTGGGCGGGGCACCCACGGTAGGGTAGGGCACTGGGCATTGATGACTTTGGATCACTAGGTGACCATGACTACGCAAAATCTCTTAACCTCATATTTGTTATGACGTAAGAGTGTCACAATTACTCTCTATTGATTGCATGTTGTTTGCACTATGATCGCCGAAGGTACACTGGAACCTACAAAATAGAAGCTCACTGCACAAGCCCATAAACCACATCAAACCTAAAAGGAAAATACAAAATGGGGAGTCGTACTAACCCCGATGGTTACCCCGAGAGTGAAATTACGACCGAATGTTGCACTACATCTCAGACTCCATGTAGTTCTTGTGAGTGTGTGTAGAAATTGTTCCCTAGGATGCCCTTGTGCAAGTTGCACTTGATAGTGGGTTGTAACTATAATGTAGCAATGTAGTAGAATGTATGGATGGAATAGAATGAACTTCCCCTTCTTATGTTGTGTATGTAGAGTATGCAGTCCTTTGTCCCTTGAATGGATGCTAGATGGATGTTTTAGAGTGCTTTAGGTGCCTTTTGAATGTAATCTTAGGTGATGATAGTAATGTTTAATGTTTGGTCCCTTATTTTGAACACATAAATATGTATTTATATGATTCCCTTGTTTGAATTTCATAATTGACAACTAGAAGGCCAACCCATAAGTGAAAAAGATGCCCAAAAGATAAAAGATTCCAAAAAGAGTGAGTAAGGTGAAAAAGGGTTAGAGGAGCCTAATGGGAATAGAAGTGCATGGGCATTGTTGTCTCTGGGTGGGTGGTGCTAGTGTCTTGAAGCCATAAAAGATAAATCATTAAAATATCGACTGGGCTATAAGGTTTATAAAACCAAAGAGAAAACAAGAAATAAAGCAAAGAGGCCAATGATAATTTTCAACCACTAGTTTTCTTTCTTCTTAATCATATGAATGCTAGTATGCTTTTATGACCTAGAAATGTACCCAATTGTGTGATTTTGTGTCTACAAACACATTCCTTGATGGTATAAACTTGAAAAATAATGGTATGTAACATATGTGCACCTTACACGCATGATACAAGCTAAACAATTAAATGATTTAATTTATTACAACACAAGATGAGAATAAATGAAGTGTGTCCCTAAGAGTAAACACTCTTCATGAAATGGGAAACTTACAAATTTTGAGATGAGAACATATAGTCTTGGTGCACTTCAATTATTTTATGATCAAATATGTAAAATATGTATCCTCTTGCCACTTATCAAATGGTATTAATAAGATGGATTCGCAGCATAAAGAGGATTTTCTTATCTCTTTTACCCATTGGTCAACCTTACATTGTTTTTAAATGACTCATTCCCATGTTGGGACATGTCTCTTGGGAACATGAATTCCCTACTCATAATGAGTGCTACATGACTCGTGTGAACTTTAAATGATATCAAAATGATTAAAATGCTTAACATGATTGTAATATAAATGGAAGAAAATGAGTGTATTCTTGGCAATTAAACATTATGATGGAGTGAAACTCATAATTTGTAAATGATAACGTATGTTTTTAATAAGCGTCACATGTGGGATAATATAATGATTTTAACACAAAGGTAATTTAGTAGTGATGAAAATGCAAGTAAAGGGACCTACGTACATAGTTGTTAAGGTCTTTGATTGTTTATCTTATAATCCTATCGGTGTATAGTGTTTACTCATGTGAAGTGAATGTGGAATTGTTGATTGTTGTCTCATTCATGAGAATGTATGTGTGTATGAATACTATTTTTATTTAATAAATACTTACTCCAAAAGGAGAAAATTGTGATAAGATAAAAAAAAGATGTATATGTATATGGTGGATAAAGTCCTTATTCTACCTCTCCCTTGTGGTTTATGGTTATTGTTTTCATTTCTCTTTTGGAGCCAATGTGAAATTGTTTTATTGTCATTTTTCTTGTGTGGATGTATGAAAGTATGGGGTGGGGTACATCATTGTTTATGGAGGGATAAGTGTGATGTTAGTGAAGGGAGGAATAAGGATTTGTTTGTTCATATGGAAAAATTAACATGATTCATGGCTATTCTCGGTGGCACGAGAAGTGTTGTCTCAAGTGGAGGGATAAGTGTATATTTGTTATTTTATATTGCATGTTTATTGGGAGGAACCAAAGGCTAGCCAGGATTTCCTAGTGGATCGATAAGTGGTAGTTTACATGATGATCCCTCCCCTTTACAAGTCTCGTAAGAAGGCTTGATAATGTGACTCATATTTATTGATGAAATGTCATTTTCAAACTCTCATTATTTTAAAAAAAAAATCATGTTGGTTTCTCATTAGAGCACACATGTTCATTTGTTTTATGGCGTTTGTATCTTGCATGGGTATGATTATGTATGTGTGTATGTTGGGGACTTGTATTACCATAGTGGAGGGATAAGTGTTATTATGGTGTATGGGTTTGTTTATTTTTGGGAGGAACCAAAGGTTATTATTCCTTCCTTAGTGGAGGGATAAGTGGAAGTAATGGCATCATCTTCCCCTTTAAAAGCTATTGAATGGCTTGGTTGTATTACACTTTTTCATTTCTATTGATTTTTTGGCATCACCTTAACCTTACCTTGGAGATTCATATAAATCAATGCATGTCTTGTTATGGTTCAGGTATTGTGTTGTTGTTACGTGGGCACAAGTATTGTTGTTGACAAAAAAATTATCAATGTTTTGGTTGTGTTACTAGTGTGGGTGTTACACATGGAATAGTAGGAATCTGTCTCCCACCTATTTTCAATGTGTTGGTTTCAACTTACCTTAAAAATAATCAAAACTAATACCACAATTAAAATGGCTAGTATCAAAACCAATACTATGGGCTCAACGGCAATTATCAAAACAATATCAAAAAGGTGGTGATCAACAAAACTATGAACGTAGACCACAAGAGTACAATCCCAACTACTATTGTTTTTTTCATAGATTTATAAGTCATGAAACTAAGACTTGTAAGAGTACAATTTTATGGAACAAATCCTTGAATATCAATTGTTAATTATTCGATGAAACAATTCTAGGGAATGTTGGTATTACCATGAACAATCAACTAGTTTAAATTCTTCTTGTAGCACCACAAAACACTAATCTCCATATCTTCCAAAATCCATTCTCGAACCATCAGTAACTTGTCGCTCATAAAGTCCCAAAAATAATGCAACCCAACCATTCATGCAAGTCCAAATTCACAATACAAATGCTTCGACTTTTAATGTCGCAAATGTAAACATTACCCCTTAATTATGCACCAAGTACCAATTTTAAAATTGGGATCGTTTAACTAGACACAAATAGAGAATCTAAAAATCATCACCCACACCAGGGAATATCAATCATCCCTTTCTCCCATAGCCAACTTCTAGGAAGATGATACTCAAAAAATTTCCAAGGCTTGTGGTGTTAGTGTGAGTTATCTTATGTGTCCTCTTCTCATATTGGAGGGTCATCTCACATGGGTTAGGTTTAGGGTTTCATGTGTGTCATGCACTAGGGTTACTCAACACCCTATATGTACCCCTTTACTATTCATTTATGAGTATGCCAAGACACTTCGTTGCCTTTCCTTTATGCGAAGCTTTATTTTTGTTGAGCAAGTTCTTCCATTAGTGATCAATTATTTCTTGTAATTGTTGGAGCTATCACGATTCCGTTGGAGTGCTGAACTACTTTGTGGTGCCTCGTTTCGATTCGATTCTCAAAACTCTTTTCATGGTATCGAGCATAAAAACAACAAACAAAAAAACTATGCCACCGCTCCTTGACCTTCCCCATTGATAACAACGACATAAAAACAACAAACAAAAAAACTATCTCTGTAAAAGCTTTACCTATCTTTTGCAATTTTTTTAAAAATGGGTTTTATTTGGTAAGCTTTTCTTACTTGTTCTAAAAAAATTTAAAAGTTTTAAAACTTGCCTTTTTTAACTTTTAAAAGTTTTTAACGTTTTAAAGTTTTAAAAGTTTTAAGCTTTTAAGTATTTCTTTTTAGTAAGTTTTTTTTTTTTTAAATTGTTTTTTCTACAAACCGCAAGTTTTTTCAAAAAAAAAACAAAAAGGCTCTTTTCATAAACTATTTTAATAATAGAAATTTTTTTAAATTCATATGCCTTTTAATAATAGCATTTTTTTTAATCAAAACTTATGGTAAGTTTTTTAAAACAAATCATTTTCTCTTAATAGATCTAAATTAAATTAAATTTAATAGATCTTATTTAAATATTTAATTAGGATTTAATTTTTTAGATCTTAATTAATTTTTGTAATTAATTAGATTTAATTTAATTAATGTTTTTATTAATTGCAAATTAATTTGATTTTCTTATTTTATAATCGGTAATTTAAAAATTGTCCTTGAATTACCTTTTTAATCGTCTTTTTACAAACTTCATAGCTCTCAAAATAGTAAAATTGGGTGTTTTCAAATGGTAAAATTTAGGGTTATTGTCGATTTTTTCACTAATCGTGCGCTCAAGTGTGCAGTGGCACTTCGTGCACCTCTTTGCCTTCCAAGCTCTTTTTGGCATTTTGAAGACTATCTGAACTCCTTGAGTTCCCAAACCTTGTATTTCACCCTTATTATTGCTTGTGACTAGTGAGCGCGTCCGCCACAGTTTGCAGCAAGGGGGTTTCCTTTTATGACGTGAGACATTTTTTCTCACCACTAGGGTTGGCTTTCGCCTCCTTTCTTTTTTTTTGCTTGTGCTTGTATACGATGTCTTTTTTTGTTGTGCTCCACAAAACACTGTTGTGGTCTCCTCTCTTGCACGTTATTACGCTAATTGCAAGATGAGTTACCAAGTGTTTCAAACCACACACACAGACTGATTGTAATCAATGCACTAAACTATAAAGTGCCGAAAGTAGGGGGTTGTTATTGTCTTGGGTGGTTGTGTTTCTTTTCAAGCATTTCTTTCTCTCTCTCTCTCACTCACTATGGATGCTCTTTGATTCCTTTGCTTACGTTGTTCAACGTTTTCGAATGGAGATCAAAAATAATAATGAAACTAAGGGGTAAAGGGTTATTCCGCATCACCATGGGAACTAAGACTGAACCAGACAACGAACTTGAAAAATCTAAGTGGTTAAACCGTAGTGATGAAGCTTTAGGTCTTCTTTGCATGTTCGTTTCTCTGACTTGCTCTTCCACATTGAGGCGTCTGAAACACCTAAATCTACGTGGAAAATGTTGGATGCGATGTTTGGACAACTAGATGACATGAGAGTGCATGAGTTGGAAAATGAACTACTAGGGTTAAATCCTAGTGACTTTGAAAACCTACAAGCCTTCTTCTCGAAATTTGTCCATTAGATTATTGTTAAAAGGATGTCAAGTAGAAAAGAAAATTCTCAAGCGATCTTGTCGATTCTCTCTAAGCTAGGTCCAAATATTATGTCTTTGTGTCAACTTTCTACGCTACAAAAGTTGCCTTAGGTGATACTTGGAATATGCCCTCCTTTGATTATTTTTCATCCCAACTCATTCGAGAATAGGACAAACTCATTCAAATGGAGTCTCTCAAGTCCAAGTCACATGCCCTTGTAGCAAGTACTAGCGAGGAAAGAAGAATAAAAAGAAGAAAGAAATAAAGGATCAACCTAAGAAAGAAACCAAGACCAAACCTAAAAATGACACAAACACTTCGACTTAAGAGCTTAAGGCATAGAAAAGCAAGTATTTGTGTTCTATTACAAGAAGTATGGTCACGACGAGCAACACTATTTTAAGAAGCAGTTGATCACTTATCTCATTTACTTGAGAAGAATAAAATAAGTGTTCTTGAATCCATAAAACAAAGTGCTCAGAAGGCCGAGTCTTATTAAAAAGTGCTAAAAATGATAAGAAGAAAGGAAAGGCCCTTGTAGCTAGAGTTGCTCCTTCATCGACATGGATTATAGATTCTCAGGTGCCTCACCACATGGGTTCTTCACATGTTGAGTTTTCCAACATCGAACCTTGTGGTATGTCCCAAATCACGATGGGTAATGACACAATGTGTCGGTTTCGGTAGTGGATCGGTAGAGATGGATGGGGAACATTTAACCAAGTGTTGAGTGTTCTGATCTCTCTGCGATCTCCTATCATTTTACAAATTACTCACCTTGGTGAAGGAATGCGAGTGGAATTTGGTCCTAACTCGGTGATTATTCGTGAGCTTAACAATGACACTACATTGGGGAGGAAAGGCGAGATCACCATTCACGGTTGTACACCTTCTCCCACTTTACTTCGATCTATGCCCACTTTGCCTTGCTCACTCATGAAAATGAGGTTAGTAAGCTATGGCATGAGCATTTCGGACATCTAAATTATCACTACCTTGAACAATTGAGCCAAAATGAAATGGTCAACGGGTTGCCTCGCGTCAAGTTTTCTAAGGGTCTTTGTGAGGGTTGTACCCTTGGAAAGCATCCTGAAAAGAACTTTGACAAAGGAAAATCCTAGAGAGCCACTCGTCCTTTGGATCTTGTTCATAGTGATGTTTCTAGGTCCATTTCCTTCTCCTTCGTTTACTAGAGCTCTTTATGTGCTAACCTTCATTGATGACTATTCGTGATATACTTGGGTATATTTTCTTAAGCTTAAGTCTGAAGTCTTTGAACATTTTCAGGACTTTAAGGCTCTTGCTGAGAAACAGGCGGAACAGTCTATTAAGGTTCTTTGAACTGACAATGGAGGTGAATATGTAAACAATAGGTTCATGGATTTTTGTACTTCTAAAGGGATCTCTTTGCAGCATACAATTGTTTATAGCCCTTTGCAAATGGAGTCACAAAAAGAAAGAACCATACTCTTAAGGAGATGGCCACTTGTATGATTCATTCGAAGTCTCTTCCTCCTGCAGTATTGGGCCGAAGTGTGAATTGTGAAAATTACATTCAGAACCGTATTCCACACAAAGTAAGAGGGATGACACCCTTTGAAGCCTAGTTTGGATATAAGCCTAATGATGTTGAGTACTTTCGAGTCTTCGGATCCAAGGCTATGGCTCGGATCCCCAAGAAGAAACGTAAGGCCTTGGAACCACAATCCAAACCTTGTATCTTTATAGGGTATCTCGATGGCGTGAAGGGATATCGATTGATGAATCCTACTTCTCATGAGTTGTATATTGAGAGAAGTGTTAAGTTGATGAGTCTTCTTTGACTTCTACTTCTCCACCTATTGAGGTTCTTGACTTCTTGATTCGGATTCTGACTCATCAGATGATGATATTGTTGAGCGTGCTCCTCTTCCGAGATCCTCCCAACCATCAAACCTTTGAGTCTTCTGATTCGATAGTAGTGATGACGAGGACTATGTCCCTTCTCACTCAAGTGAAGAATATTCCAACTCGAGCACGATCCTCCTAGTCCCTTTGGGCTAGGAAAACTTTGCAAAGTGCTTTGGAGATTTAGTTGGAGATACTTTAGGATATGAGACGTACTCGCTCAGATTTCATTGGACCCACTCTTTCTTCACCTCTACTTTTGATCCACAATCTTTAGGGAGGCTTCTAGTATTCCTGAGTGGGATTCTACCATGGATGAGGAGTATTCCTCTCTCATGAAGAATGATACTTGGGATCTCACCACTCTTCCGAAAGGAAGAAAAATCATTCGGTGTAAGTGGGTGTTTCGAACAAAGTATGGAGTAGATGGAGACATCGAAAAGTTTAAAGTGTGATTAGTAGCTAAGGGTTTCTCCCAGATAGCTGGGGTTGATTATACAGAAACCTTTGCTCCGGTTGCGAAGATGACTTCTATTCGACTGACCCTAGCCATTACCGCAGCGAACAGATGGAAAGTCCATCAAATGGATGTTAAGAGTGCCTTCCTTCATGGTGACCTAGAGGAAGAGATCTATATGGAACAACCTCCGGGTTATGTCCAAGATCCCTCCCTCGTTTGTAAGTTAAAGAAGTCTCTTTATGGCCTTAAACAAGCCCCTCGGGCTTGGTATGCCAAGATGGACTCCTTTTTACTTACATCAAGGTTTACCAGGTGTCACTCTGATCCAAATGTTTATATTTTATGGCAAGATGACTCGCATACTCATTCTTGTTCTCTATGTTGATGACTTGTTGATCACATGTAAACTCTTCCTCTATTATTGATTACGTGAAGATTTCCTTAGCCAACAAGTTTTCCATGGTGACTTAGGTCTGCTTCATTACTTCCTTGGGATCCAGTTTCACAATCGACTCGGAATCTTGATTTCACAACCTAAGTATGCTCTTGATTTTCTAGCTCATTTTCAGATGTCGATTGCAAGTCTTCTCCTACTCCTTTTCTTTCCGGGGTTAAGTTGGTTTCATATTGCTCTACTCCCTTGGTTGATGGTACTCTTTATCGATAGTTGGTGGGGAGCTTGATTTACTTGACTCACACTCCAGATTTATCTTATGTTGTTGGGATCATGTCCAGATTCATGCAAGAGCCACATGAGCTGCATTGGAAAGCAGCTAAATGGATCCTTCATTATGTTCATGGAACTTATCTTGATGGCATTCACTATCATGGAGGGGTTGATATTGACTTGATTGGGTTCACAGATTCTAATTGGGTCGGTGACTTAGATCATCAGAAATCTACTTATGGCTACAGTTTCTCTCTTGGTTCGGGTCCTATTAGTTGGTCTAGCAAGAAGCAAAATGCAATTGCGATATCATCTACGAGGTAGAATACGAGGAGCGAGTTAACGCTACCACAAAAGCTATTTGGCTACTAGGGTATTATGACAGAGTTTGGCATCCACTTTCGGTGGCCTACCATTATCTACTTGTGATAACACGAGCACAATCTCTATTTAGAAAATCTAGTTCAAGATCGTCATGGATGAAGCACATTGAGATCCATATGCACTTCATACGAGAGCTTATTCATGATGGTATCATCGACATTCAATACATTCAAACAGCTGATCAGATTGCAGATTTATTCACCAAGCCCTTCACTGAGATGAAGTTTCTTCACTTACGGTCTCTTCTTGGGGTGAGGTCTTCTGCAGCTTCTCATCTTCTTCGGGCTATGTAGTCCTTCTTTTCTTCTTCTTCTTCTTCTAGGAAGATTGTGTTTGTATATGGGCACCTTATCAGGCCTTTAGTTGTTGGGCCCCATTGACACATCTTTCTTAGTTGTTTAGGAGTGTCTTCCTCTTCCATCTGACTCATCACAGCCGCTACCCCAGCTTCGATGAAGGGGGGTGTTAGTGTGAGTTATCCTATGTGTCCTCCTCTCATATTGGAGGGTCATCTCACATGGGTTAGGTTTAGGGTTAGGTTTAGGGTTTCATGTGTGTCATGCACTAGGGTTACTTAGCACCCTATATGTACCCCTTTACTATTCATTTATGAGTATGCCAAGACACTCCGTTGTCTTTCCTCTATGCAAGCTTTGTTTCTGTTGAGCAAGTTCTTCCATTACTGATCAATTCTTTCTTGCAATTGTTGGAGCTATCACGATTCCGTTGGAGTGCAACTACTTCGTGGTGCCTCGTTTCTGATTCAATTCTCGTAAACTCTTTTCATGTGGGAATTATGACATGATTTCATATCTCAACAAGATATTTTCTCACCTTTTATTTATATATATACTCAAAAAAATCATGTCCATCATCTTTCATTTCTTGAATCGTTAGGAATTGGTCATTTAGCTCATGTTACACCCCTTCTAGATGCCCAAATAAATCAGATTGATCTAGATATGTTTCCTCCAAGGACAACCTTTAGAGATACTTGTTAATTTTTTTGAATTGAGACTATAGGTTAATGTAGAGTTAACAAGGAGAGGTGATCCCATATACTACCTTCGGTATGAGTATACATTAACCTTGTGAAGATATAAATGGTTGATGAAAATGTTGTAATAATCATTGTTTCTTTTACATTCCTTCAAATCTCAATAACGATGAGACGTAACCTCTCATTTAGCCAAACACCTTGCGATGTTATAACAGTTTCAAAGCCACATCATTGGAACCATCATCCTCTTTGTTACCTTGGGTCCTAAAATGGTCCTCAATAAATTCTACGTAATTTCTAGAGAAATAAACTAAAATATGCTCCTTGGTAGACCTTGCATACACCAAATGAAGGCCATCCCTTTAACCATGTTCCAAGAAATATGTTTCCTCCATTTTGGGACATTCTTTATCACACATGTTGACCCAAGAAGACCTTTTGATATCCTTTGATAAAACTTTGGGAAGCTATCAAAGATTGACATGCATCATGAACTCCCCACTAATGAGATGTGTAAACTTCTTGATTTGGAAATACCAACATCTAATCATAAATGCATGGCTTGTTCCCACAAGTACTCCACCTACCATTGAAGGTTCCCCATAAGAGGGTCCTCCTGCAAAAAAGAGTTGGAGGATAAAAGAAATCCACTCCTCTAACGAGAACTAACAAGAGGTAGTTATAAATATCTCAATGAAATTATTTGTATAGATCATCAACATTCTCAAGAAGGATAAACCATCGTCCTCCCCTTTGATCCTAAGGGGATAGCCACCTACTACCTTCACTAACATGAGAACAAAAAATCTTAGTCACCCATAGCGAAAAATTGTCATCATTTCCATGGTAGATATTTCTGATAATGAAGCATCATCGTCAAAAACCACTTGCAAAACCAAATGTATACGAGAATCTACACTTTATTCTAGATGCACTCGACCTCCCAGGTCATTTCGGGATAGCCGAGATGTGTAGGATTGAGGAACACTGGAATATAGCTATAAGAGAATCGGTGACTAATAATGGGTAGTGTGAGTTCCTACGAGATAAGTTTTCCAAACTGGAATTAGAGGATATGTACGGGTAGCATAAGTTCCCTATTGTTTAATTTTTTAATTTGATTTGAATGCTAAACTATGTTGAAAGTTCATTTTAAATAATTAAGACAAGTAAATCTAACTTAAATAAAAGACAAGTGTGTTTTAATCTTTTAATTACTAAATTCATTCCCAATTAATTAAATAAAATAAAATAAACTATTTATTCTATTTGTCTAAGAAGGAAGTGAATTGAAAGAAAATAATTAAACAACTAACATATTTTTGTATTTTTCATAATTTAAATAAAATAAATAAATAATCTATTCTATAGACACAAGAAATTAATTAAAATAAAATACTACTACCTCTAATAAAATAAACTAAATAAAATAGAGAATAGCTAGATGTGGTTATTCCTTTGTTGCGGGTTGTATGACAATGTTATTCTAAAAGGATGCATTCAAAGTTATTAATATAAATAAAATAAAATAAAATAAACTAAACTTCTTTTGGCAAAGCTTTTGCCTCAAGTTTTCTACAAAGGGAAAACTTCTCATAAGTAAGTTCATCTTTATCATATGAACTTTCCCCATCATAAGTAAATCTAAATTAATCAAAAGAAATAATGATGTGTAAGAATTTCTTCACTTCTTCCTCCAACTAACTTCCCGAGTAGATCCACAAGGATAAGCCAAGAAGAAGTTATAAAGGAAGATATAAGAAATATTTTGAAAAGGAATACTAGAAATGAAATAAATACATTTGGGAAGTGATGAAATCTTCCACTTCTACAATTCTACCAACTTAAAACAATGCATTCTTTCTATTCTAACAAATACAAATTAATTAAAGCTTCAAAGAATTTAAGTACAACCCCAACTCCAGTTACTATTGTATTGTGGTAGAACAAAATTGATATGTGCTTATTGTCTCAGCTTTGTATCCTCTTTTAAAGATGAAGTCCAATTGATCCAAGAATATACAAATGTTGGATGGTAGCAAAGAAAAATAAAAGACTAGTTGTGGTTGGCTTGGTGCAAGAAATGATTGAAAACCAATGGTAGGAAAGAAAAGAGCAAAGAGTTGGTTTTCTATTTGGTTCCTCTCAAAATTTCAGTAGCATAACTTTACCTCAAGAATATGAAAAATCCAACCTATCATACGGGTAAAAGTTTGGCTTTTATAAAAATATGGGAAAGAATAAGTCAATTACATGTGTCAATGAAGAAGTGAAAAATCAAAAAAAGGAGAGGTATTCAACATTATAAACATATCCAAACAAGAAGATAAAATCAATATGATTCCAATGAGTCCAAAAATAGGCAAAACAATTGAGAAACGAATGAGAAAATCACTCTCAAAATCTAAACATGCATTGAAAAATGTGTGTTTTAACTCTCGTATTTAAGGTGATAGGACCACCTATGTAGATAGATTAGTGGTTACACATGCGGTTAGAGGAGGCGGTTAAGTAACCATCACTATGATAATTACACAATCACCGAGGCGGTTGCATAATCACTACTCAAAAACAATGCGAGAAGTTTAAAAATGGGCTTCATAAGCAAAATTAAAGTTTGGAGACAAAACAAAAGGGTTGATTTGAGTCAAAGGAGGGATGCAAAGGAGAGAGGGAAGGATCTAAACCTCATTTTTACCTTGGAATAAGTTTTTATCATCATTGGGGACATTACATTTTCCATGTTGCACCATGTAATTTTGGGTGCTTACACATTGCCCCTGGAGAAACATTTTAGCCATAAATGTGCGTAAAACGTGAATTCCGAGTATCGTGCTCCCAAGGGGAAAGTTAGAAATTATACCTTGATCACCAATGTGTTGAAACCATGCCAATCCATCATTCCCGCCACCTACAAAAGAAAGACGAGAATCAAGTGTAGATATAAAACATGATTAGCAAAATAATTTGAAATAAAATGACAAATTTACTTACCATATCCGCAAGGGTAAGAAATATACCTACTCCTACTACTCCAACCTCGCATACACTCACTCAAGGAACATTAGAAATATAAATTATGTATTATACATATATTACTTTTTAGTATTTTTGGAAATCATTTGTGTATTACAAGTTTATTAATTTAGAACTCCGGGTGTAGACATCTAAAATGTCGACATAATTAATTCTAATTAATTTTCCTCCAAATATCCTAACATCATCATTATCTAATTAATCTCTTTCCTATAAAATACCACATATACCCTTTATCCTAATTAATTTCATCATTTATCTAATATCCCATCATTTCATCATTAATCTCTTTAATTCATTATTATATCCCATTATCCCACCTTAATCCTTATTATCATTTTCTAGGAATTTAATATTCCTACACCTACCTACCCACCTACTCTACACCTACCCTACAACTAGCCTCTCCATGTAATCACATCATTAACTCCTAATTAAACCTAAACTAATTTAATCCCACCTTCCTCTATTTCTAGAAGCTTCTAATTCTATAAGTCTCTCTAACTTTCTACTCTTCTCCATTGAATTTTAAATTCAATAGATATTCTTCATGATTCTAAAATTTTATAATCCTATAATTAATTCCACCTCCATTTTTAAAATATTTTAATTCTATAAGCCTCTCTAACTTTTTACTCTTTTCCATTGAATTTTAAATTCAACGGATATGTTTTCATAATACTATAATTTTTTTATTGTAGAATTATTTATACTCTTCTTCTCATTCAATACTAACCATTGATCTTCCATCTACTTGGCAAGATCCTAGCCCTCCATTTCCTCTTCTAAAACTATAAATTGGCATGCCACCCTCCATGGAAGCCAACCCATATATCTCAAGAAATATGTAACAAATCTTTGTCATTTTATCCTCTATCAATCATCCACAATCTTCAATCAATCAATCCATCATTAATCCAATCTATCATCCATTAATCCTTCATCAAACATCAATCAATCCAAGCAAATCAAAAGGAGGTGTTGCCCAAGTGCCTACTCAAATCTAAAGCAATCAATACATCCTTGAGAAAATCCAATACAACAAAGGAGGAGGATTACATTTTATTAGTAAGTACAGGTATTAATTTTCTCCCCCTTTACATCTCTTGCTTAATAATGAGGTATTGTTGAAAGGTTTAGCATAGGAAAGAAATTTATTTTTTCTTTATATTCACCACCAATCTTTTACACATTACATGTTTTCCTTACTACCATCCGTTGGGGGCATCATCCATTTTAGATACCCCTCACTTCCCATCCTACCCTACACCTGGGGAAAATTGAACCCATTCATCCATCCACACATGCCACCCTACTTTACACTTGGGGGCACACCACATATATCCCTCAATCCATCCCCTATCTTATCATATACCACATCCTTCATCCTATCTATCTCCCATCCCACATCCCATCTAATCTTAACCTATCAACCAATCCCTATCCTATCCAACCTATCCAATTTCCCTCAATATTTCCTTTTCATCCTACCCAAACACACTTTGGGACTTACAGGAGAAAGTTGCATACCACCTTACATCCTTTCTCATCCACCATGAGTTATCCCATCCTAATCCTTTTATCTTACCTATCATCAATCATTCCCCATCCCAAATCCAAAATCCCAACATCCAACATCCAATAATCTAAACATCCACAATCCAAAATCCAAAAATCAAAACATTCAAAAAAACATTCATACATGCAATATGTGTGTTTTATTTCTTGTTTGCTTTTACACTTTGGTCGATGATATGAAGACCCTTTTGTTTCTTTTTTATCACATGATCCAAAATATGAGGACCATATTTTTTGTATTAATATGTCCAATGATATGAGGACACAGGGAATTTGGCAATTCAATCATCATGGTCTTTATACCTTGGTGCATTTTGCTTTATGCCACATCAATAACATTGCTAATGATGATAACAGTGGGAACTTTATGGTAGCACACCCCTTTTATCATCATATTTTAGCCTTATCATCATCCACACATAATCCTCATCATTGTCTAACTAACTATCTAACCTTCCCATCCTCCTATCCAATCCATCAATATCCACATCCAACCTTCATCATCAACAATATCCTAATCAACATCAACAATCCTTCTATTCTCTAATCCTCAAATCCAATATCCTTAATCTCAACCCCTTGATTGGGGCATCCTATAATCCAACCCCTTCAATCAATCTTATAATCTTCTAATCATCTCTCCTCTCCTATAATCCTCAATCTTCTCATCCTCTAATCCTCTCTCATCTACTAACTTGGGCCTCTCCTCTTTTCGAGTGGTTACCCGAATCGTTCCTCCCTGCCTAACCCCTCGAGGGGCATCATATCACCATCCTAACATCTTCTCTTCTTTTTATTTGAATGGTCATTATTCTGCAATAACCATTCAAAGAGGGGCAAAATGTAGACATCTAAAATGTCGACATAATTAATAACGATTAATTTTTCCCATTAATAACCTAACATCATCACTATCTAAATCCATATAATAGTTAATTAGAACATTAATGATTAATAAACAAGAGTAAAAGAGAAGCTACTAAGAAAAAGCAAGACAAGGATTAAATTGTAACTAAACAACATACTATCAACAACAAAACAAAAACTTGAACACATCCAGCCTGCCTAAAAGGTGTTATTTCTTCGAAGCCCTATCAATTCTTGATTTGATCGTCTACAGAGAGGTAAAAAGTGCCAAAGTGGTGACATGTGTGGGGTCATTTACATTCAACTATGAGATGACCTGGTTTCTTCCTTTTTGTACCCCAAATGTCCTCAAGGACTCCACTCAGCATAGTGATGCTTCTGACCTGTTGATCAAGAAAATCACATATAGCTTTGAAGATGGCCATATTGTGATCATGTCTATCCTTAGATTTCCCAAGTCTATTATCTAGGGAGTTCAATTTCTTGTATATTTCATCAGTCTGATCTGTCCCAATACCAACATCCTCATTCATCTTTCTTTTCCCTTTTTCTTATTTAACTAATGCAGATCTTTTTAATACTTTCCACCTCATTTTCCAACATTTCCATTCTGAGGAGAAGATTTTCCTCTCTTGTTGAGTAACATTATCTTGCCCTGCATTACTGATGTGTAAAATATTGTGAGCTATTTCCATATCCTTGTTTCTCCTAAGGACACGCCAGAGGGAGATGGGGCCACTTTAGAGAATGAAGGGTTCTTAGTCTTGACATTTCTAAGACTAGGAGTGGTGGTCGGGTTAACAGTGGGAATATTGTGAATGGGAATGGGCGGGGCATCAAGGGTAGTAGGAATGGCAGGAAAATTGATGAGGCAATGCTTGTGAAGGAGAAAGATGAGCCCCTGGTGGAGGGGAATGGCCCTAGTATGCTTTTGAAAGTCAAGAATGGAATGCTCCATTGAATTCAGAGATAGTGCGGGAAGCAAACAAAAAATTTCTCCTAAAATGATTAAGAAATATCAAGTGTTTTGTGGGGACAATGATGTACCGACCTTCAAGGGAGATAAATGAACCATCATTCTGGTAATTTCATCAAAGGGTTCCAGTATGGAACTTACCTTAATGCCAACCATAACAAAGAGGAGCTCCTCCCCTGTTTCAAAAACTTCTTCACTTCAACATTTTTGTCTACCCTTTTGCTAAAAACTTGATTCCATCCAAAGCTAGACCCGTAACCTCAAAATGAGCTCCTCATTCACCAACACTCTTTTTCCTCCATACCTAACCTTCCTTTCTTTCCAATCATGTAGCAAAATGCACCAAATGTTCTGGTCATGACCTTGGATTTTCTTGATAAAACTGGTGACACCCCCATTTGAAGATAATTCCACAGCTCTCAAAGTGTTATCCTTCCAAGCGGGATCACAGTTGGGCTCTAACTGACATGGAGCTCCCCCCATTTTCCTTCCTTTGCATTTTTGTGATTATCCTACTTAAAACCACCCGTAAATAAGTTGCTTTTGTCTTTCCTAGACCGGTTTTTAATCATCCAACTGCAAGTCCGAGGAGCATGTGAATTTTGATGACTATAAATATAATTACTCCTCTCACATGTGCTAACTTTATTTTCCATTAAATCCCATGAAATCTCATTAGTGATTCTACATAAGATGTAGATGCTCATATTTATCCTTGGTAATAGAATTATGTACTTCAATAGGGGTGTTTTTCTCATTATTCCAAGTGATGAAGTTATTATTGGTACCATAATTAGCTAAGGTGTCCACCACCTGTTGCCCCTCTCTATATGTATGGCCAATTTTAATACTTTTGAAGGTATGGCATATATTAATAGATTCCTAAATGAAATCTTTAATAGTCCAACTTGGAGGATGCATCTGATTAAGATGATTTATAACATTCAAGGAATCCCCTTCAACAATAATGTTCTAAATGTTGCAATCCTTAGCAAGTCTTAGACCCCATAAAGCTGATAAAGCTTCAACATAGTGATTGGTCTAATTTCCCATTCTACCAGCATAAGCAACAATTAAACAACCTTTATGATCCCAATTATTCCTCCACCAAAGCAGTTGCCCCTGGGTTTCCCTTAGAGGCTCCATCAAAATTGAGTTTATACCAAGAATTAGGAGGAGGGATCCAATGAATTGAAGATCTGTCAATGGTTGGAGTTCTCCGTTTTCTAGACATTTTCAATGTCAATCTTCCAATTTGAAAGTATAAACTCTTCATCTTTAGGATATTTCTTATTCTTGGGTGGTTTAAATCTTTCAATATTATCTTTAACTGCATTACCAATCTTAGTAAAGCTTGTCTTGCATGTCTTCTGTTGTTTCTAAATATTATGTCATTTCTATCTTTCCAAATCCTCCATATAATATGGGGCATAACCAGTTTCCATAATCTCCTAACAATATAGTGCTTATAAGGAGGATCCCATTGTATCCAAGTTTGAAGAAATTCCTTTGGCACTGTCCAACAAACATTGAACTTTGAGAAAGCATAACTCCAAATCTTTGAAGCGAACTCACAATGTAAAAAAATGATGGATGTCCTCAACCTCTTTTTTACATAGGCAAACACATGTTTGGCATTATAAAGCCTCTCTTGATTAGGTTGTCATTTGTGAGTATTCTTCCTCTGAGAACAAGCCAAAAAAAGAAATTTACTTTGGGAGTTAGTTCAGGCATCCAAATCCTGCTCCATTTGAAATCACAATGGATGTTTTCAAAATAGGAATTATATCCTGATTTGACAGTGTATTCTCCATCACATGAGTTGTTCCAAACAAGTTCATCCTTGACATCAATTTGATTCAGGGGTATGTTATCCAACTGCTCTTGAAGTGAGGATATTATGAAATTTAGATCATTCCTCTCCACCTTAAGTTGCTTCCATCTTTTTCATACCCCTCCATTTCAATGTAGTCTTTGACTTTAGTTCCATACTTGTGTTCTAAAATATCTTTGACAAAACCAAATTTATCATTTAAACTGAAACTAGTCTAGTTATCACTCCAAAATTGAATATCCCTATCATTTCCCACTTTCCATTTACAACCTTGATTGATGAAATCCCTTATTTGTATCAAATTATTCCAAAAAATAGAACCTTGAGGTAGTTGACCATCATAAAGGAAAGAAGTTACTTTTTTGTTGAGCTAGATATTTGGCCTTAATTAAATCAATCCAAGGTTGCTCCTCAGTAAGCATTCTCCAACCCATTTTTGCAATTAAGGCCATATTCATTTTTCTGATATCCTTTATGCCTAGCCCACCTATTCTTTTAGGTGTACATACTTGATCCCATGCCACCAAGTGATATTTGAATCTTTCCTCTATTCCCTACCATAAAAAGTGCTTCTGAATCCTTTCAATTTTGTCCCTAAAAATAATAGAATGTTGTATAGAGACATAATGTAAATAGGTAAATTTTGTAGAGTGCTTTTGATTAGAAGACATTTTCCAGCACTGATAGTATGGCCCCTTTCCATCCAACCATTTTATTTTGAAATATTTCAAGTAAACCATTCCAAAATGTGGTAGAAATTTTTTTGTTCCAAGAGGAAGACCCAAATATGTTGTGGGTAGAGAATTGATTTTACACCCCAAAATTTGAGCAATTATTTTTTGTCTTTCCAATGGAGTATTAAAGAAGAAGATGGAACTCTTATCAAAATTTATCTCTTTCCCTGAGGCAACCTCATAAAATTTTAGAATAGATTTAATAGCCTTAGCTTCAAGGATAGAGGCCATCAAAAGTAGAATTGTGTCATCAAAAAATTGTTGATGTGAAGTTGTTTGGTTTGTAGAAGTAGGCCTAATTCCTTTTAAAATCCCTTCATTAACAACTTTGGTAATGGATCTACTAAGACTATCAACCATTAGAATGAAGAGTAAAGGGGATATAGGATCACCCTGTCTTAATCCCCTACTACTAGCAAAGAAGCCCACCTCTCCCATTAACCACCACAGAAAATCTAGCTGTAGAAATGCAAGCCTTAATAATTTTTTTGAATTTATTATGAAAACCAAATTTAGCTAGAACATTGTCAAGAAAATGCCAAGAGACTTTGTCAAATGCCTTGTTCATATCAAGTTTCATTACCATGCTAGCTTTTTTGTTATTATCCATTGAATGAATGATTTCATGCACCATGATCACCCATCTTGAATTATCCTCCCTTTTATGAATCCACTTTGTTGCTTTGAGATCATATTATCAAGAATAGTCTGAGTCTTGTTGCAATAATCTTAGTAAAGATTCTATAAATAACATTAACTAGACTAATGGGGCAGAAGTCCTTAAAATATTTAGCATCCATTTTTTTAGGAGCAAGCACAATGTGGGTGTTATTCAACTCTTTTAGGAGATCACATGTTCTATAGAACTCATTCACTTCCCTTAATAAGTCATCTGAGCATATTTCCCAAAACTTCTAAAAAAATTAGCAGAAAAACCATCAAGACCTGGTGCCTTATCCCCTTCAAGAGAAAAATAGCTTTTGCAGCTCCTCCAAAGTGATTGTTTTAGAAAGGTTTTTGAATCTTTGCTCATCTATTCTGTCATTCGAATGGCCTCTAAAATAAAAGAGGCAACCTCTTCATTATCCGCACTATTCTCCTTGAGCAGATTTTCATAAAATCTAAGAGCTTCAGCCTTTATATCCTTAGGATCTTTGATGACAATACCATTTCCTTTTGAAACTTTTGTTATCCTATTGCAAGCTCTATGTTTCATAGTGGTCATATGAAATAACTTTGTGTTTCTATCTCCCTCTTTCAGCCAAATTGCCCTAGACTTAAGCCTCCAAAAAAATTCTTCCCTACTACAGACCGTATGCAACTCAGATAAAATATTATTTTTTGCTAATTGATCCTCCAATGACATGCCCTTTGCAGTTATTTGAGATTCCAGTTCCTATAGTTTTTTCTTTAACTCCTTTTTCCTTTCAAATATATTTCCAAAACTTCTTTATTCCAGATTCTAACTTGCTTTTTAACATTTTTAATTTCTGAATTAATCTATATTGAGCAGTTCCTCCTCCATCCCAATTCCACCATTCTTTAATCTGATCAGAGATGTCATCATGCTCCATCCACATCTTTTCAAATTTAAATGAGCACCGTTGGTTTAGCCCAATTGAAAAGATTTAAAACAATCAGATTATGATCTGAACCAATTCTTGGTAAAGAGGATAGATGAAAGTCCTGATGCAGATCCAATTGGTAGAGATAAATTCTCTATCAAGTCTAACCTGAATCATGTCACTTCCCACTCTTCTATTTTCCAAGTGAATTGATTACCATGAAGTTCCACATCCATGAGATTTGAGTCAGAGACAAAATCAGCAAATTCATCCATGCCATTGAATATCCAGAATTGCCCCCTTGCTTTTCTCTAGATTTAAAGGGGAGTTGAAGTCTCCCATAATAAGCCAATTATCATTTTTATGTTGACTTCTAAAGAGCTTTAAATCATTCCAAAGCTTCCTTCTTCCATTTACAATATTAGGTGCATAGATGTTTGAAAGGATCCAAGTAAAATTATTATCAATAGCATGAAACTTAACAACAAGATGGGTGTTGGTGTCAAAAATCACCATACCAGTAAGAAGCTTTTTATCCCAGAAAATAGCCAAACCACCTGAAGCTCCTTGAGAATCAATAGCAGAATAATTTTTCTAAGTTATCCCAAAAAATATTTTACAATTTTCAAGGATATTTGATTTCATTTTAGTTTCCTGCAAAATCAAAATATTAGGTCTACTTGAAAGTCTTAACTCTTTAAGTATTCTTTGTTTAGAGCTCCCATTCAACCCTCTTATATTCCAAGAGATTATCTTCATCTAAATAATATGGGGGATGAATTTTCGATGGCTCAATTGACTTTGAGTTCCATCTGCAATATCTTTTTCTATTTTTTTTTTCGAGTTCCTTCTTTGAAGGTCTTCCTTTTTAGAACTGCTTCCAAAATCTACTATCCTTCTAGTAGATGATCTAGTTGTTCTGGATGTTGAGGCTCCCCAGTTTCCTTTTTTTTAATCATTATATAGTGTATCTAGGATCTCCTCAAATCCTTTCATTCTTTTTTTATTTAACCTCTATAAGCCCATTGATCGAATCAATATCACCATCAGAAAGTGTCTTTTCCAAGAATGGTGTAACTTCCCCCTCCTTTTCTCCCTATTCCTGATCCTTGTATGGTTGTGAAATTGTTGCTTTATTACTGAATTGAAGTTGCCCACCTTCAGGTGAGATATTTTCTATCATAGAGAATTTTTCCTCCATTAGGAGGTCTGGTTCCTTATTTTCTTTTTCCTCATGCAACTCTTCCTCTATGATATATAAGGGATCATTCTTACCCCTCTTTGTCTCTTCTGTCACTGATTTAGATTTGTTCTCATTTACTCAATCCATTATCTGATCTTTCATGTTCAACATGCAATCTGTATCCTTGGAAATGAGATTAACTCTTACTTGTAGTAGTCTTTTCATCAACCTCCATAATCACCTTCACAGGTGTTTCCACTACTAGATCTCCTTTTTCACTTGGAAATTATCCTCTTTGGTTTTATCGTTGGAGTTTTAGGGTGCCAGAGTTTCCTACAAACCAGAGGTTTCTTGATTGGAGTTCAGAACCCTTTTTTCCTTTCTTATATTTCAGATCTGGCTGGTTTAGAGTAATCACTTCCATTTGTTCTTTTTCCCTTCTTTCAAAACCATCTATTGGGATCCTAGGCTCATTCTCTTTCCTTATTTTAGGTGCCTCTTTAGAGCCATCATTTACCATATCATCAAATTTTGACTGTAAAATGATACCAAGTACCAAGTTTCATATTAATCACTTTTATCACATATACCCTTTATCATTTATCTAATTTCCCATCTTATCATTAATCCTTTTAATTTATTATTAATATATTATTATCCCACCTTAATCCTCGTTAACATTTTCTAACAATTTAATATTCCTACACCCACCTACTCACCTACTCTACACCTACCCTACACCTAGCCTTTCCATGTAATATCTCTCTAATCATATTTTATTAACCTAATTTAATCCTAAACTAATCACATTCTCCACCTCTAAATCTAGAGGCTTCTATTTCTAGAAGTCTCTCTAAACTTCTCCTTCCATTGAATTTTTAATTCAATGGAAGCTTCTTCCTCCATGGAATTTTGAATTCAAATTCTAGAATCCTCCAATCCTCTCCTCAATTTCCAACCATTGATCCTCATCCTACTTGGATGGATCTTCACCCTCCATTTTATCTCCCACAAACTATAAATTGAACTCTCCTCCTCTATGAGAGCTAGTGGGGAAGTACACAGAATCCATAACAAATCTATGTCATTTTATTTCATCACTCATCAATATATTCAACCCATCCCCAATCCAATCTCGTAATTCATCATCATTCATCAAGCAATCCAAGACAATCAAGGGGAGGTGCTGCCCAAGTTTCTCCACCAAAATATGAAGCAATCAACACCAATCCAAGAGAAAATCCAACACAAAAAAGGGGATCATTAGCATCTTCTTGGTAAGTGCAAGTATTGATTCCCTCCCCCTTTCCATTTATTGCTCTATCTGAAGTATTGTTTGTAAGGATTAGCATAGGAAGACAATTTCTTTATTTTCTCATATTCACAACTAATCTTTTCTAATATATACACTGGTTTCTAGAAAATGTTTCATTCATGAGTATATTTGAATTGGAAAGGATTTAGAAATGATGGTGTCGACCCAACAAAAGTGGATGGGGCTTAGGAACAGGTTAGAAGCAAGAGATTTTGTCTTTTTTGTTTTTGAATGTACTCGAGAAGGTCTTCTGGGAAATTCATAACTGAAGCGGTCGTAAGGGGTCTCAAACAGATGGATAGGAAGAGTGCATTTATTTCTTAGTCTCATTTTTGTGTATTTATTGATTTTTTTGTATTTTTGGCTCACAATTGAGCATTTTGACCACACTTGTCCTATTGTGTGACGGCATTATACACACCAAACTTGACATTACATACATATATACATACATATTTTTGGTTTAGCATTCCTGTAATAATTGACTTAATTATGGTTCATTTCATCTCTGTACTCTTAGATGGTTTAGAATTTTTGATGTTTTTATATTTAGTATGTATGTTATGGAGGATTATGTAATGTGGTAATTTTTATCCTATTTTTCCCCTCAAGTGAAATTGGACAAACAAGACCTCACAGGGAGAAAATGGAGGGATCGATTCAATCATGAGAGCTCGCATTGGCAAGTCGAGGCTCGGATCAGCGGG
Source organism: Taxus wallichiana var. yunnanensis (assembly GCA_018340775.1). Taxonomy (NCBI): domain Eukaryota; kingdom Viridiplantae; phylum Streptophyta; class Pinopsida; order Cupressales; family Taxaceae; genus Taxus; species Taxus wallichiana. Next base: position 787,200,392 of record CM031244.1, on the reverse strand, counting down.
AGAATAACACAAAATGATCACGGGGGTCGGTCTTGGGTCAATAATGACTCATTAAGCCAAAGGCATGAGAATTTGGTAGTGTTAAAATGGCCGAACCTTGGAAGAGAGCTCAAAAAGGGACTCGTCGAAGGTTAGGGGGCATGTCAACCAAGTGACAAAGAAACGAAGGCTCGGGCTCGAGCCACGCAAGCAATTTGGATAGCGGAAAAGAAAAGACCCAAACTTCGGGATTGAGTGAATCGGAGTTTTTTCCACACAAAACGCAAAAAATGAGCCAAAACCCAAAACCTTGAAAGTCAAGTTCGAAAGGGCTAGGGGTTTTCAGGGTCAATCTGCTATGAGTTTTCGAGCTCGACGGATCAAAGTTCCAAATTGAAACTCAAAAGGTCCAAAGGACATCAAAGTCCAAAGTCCAAAATTTAGACTTTGGACATTCGGGAGTTCAAAGTTGGCAGTGAGGTCAACCGATGAATAGTGCCATGTGGTAAAAACACAAAAATCCCAAACCCAAAGCCCAAAATTCGGACTTTGGGCTTTTAGGATTTTGGAGGTTTCATGTACGAAGCAAATGAACAATACCCAAAACCTCAAACTCGAACCCCGAAACCCCAAAACTCGAACCCCAAAGGTCCAAAACCCAAAGTCCAAATTTCAGAATTTGGGGTTTCGCATATTTAAACATTATGTTGGGCCAACCAAGTGAATAGTGCCACATAAAATTAACTCGAGTCGAACTCAAGTCCAAATTTTGGACTTCGCGGGTTCAACATTTCGAACTCTCAAGCTAGCTCATAAGATAAAATGAGATAATAGACCTCCGAAGCATAAATGCCCAAAGCTCTAAATCCCAAAAGTCTGAAATTTCAGATTTCAGAGGGTGCGATGTAGGTTCGGAGTCTGAAAAGTAGATCAACCACTCACATTTATTGTAGTATGGCACCCTCATCTTCATATGGCCATAACTTTTGACTGGGAGCTTGGATTTGCACAAAATCGACTTTTTGAAAGCTCTCAGTGTCCTCTACACAACTACGACTAGATTTCTTAATTTTAATAAGGTTAAATATTTAAAATGGGGAAATATAGTCCACCATTTTAGAGGTGGTTCCAAATTTCTCACCTACCCAAAATGATGAGGTATGGGCTTCCTTTCTTCCCCAACAAGCAAGGTACAATGGAGTATGGGCTTTGCAAACTTTCCCATCACTCCTATAAGGAAAATGATGGATTTTGTAGGAGATTGGAGTGCATTTTCAGATTTTCTTCCCTCTCTCTCCTCATTTATTCCTCTATAAAATGTAAGGGGTGACATTGTGCAAAAGGTTGATCACCTTTCTTCTCCCATGCACCCCATTCCTCTTGGGGCTTCAAGCCTTCCTCAAACTCTTGTAATGGCTTCATGCCTCTTCCTACTATAGCATTGTACTTTGTGTAAACTTCTATGGAGCAATAAAACATATATGTGTTGCATTTTGTCCAACCTCTATGTTTTGTTGTTTGCATCTTACCTCTCATTGTGTTTGCAGGATCTGTGTGTATCTCTTGTCTATTGCAGGTTTGGTGGTTGTGTTTTCCATGAAATGGTGAATGTTTACATTTTGGGTTTGTGTTGCAATTGTCCAACCTCCCCTTAGTGCATTGGTGTGATCTTGGTTTGTGTTGCATCTTGTCCAACCTCCCAAAATTCACCCTTTCTCAATTTTGAAGGCTTTGGAAGAGTGATTAGCACTCCTTTCTTGGTGTATCATCGCTTCTAGTGTACTTTTACATTCCATGCATTTCTCTCTTTGCTCCTCGAAAGTGTTAGATTAGGGTTAGTGAGTAGTTTGTCTCGCATTAGGAGTAGTTAGTTAGTGGCAAGTAGATTAGGAGCAGGAACCGGCCTTCTCTGGAGAGCTATCCTGTTTCGCAATGTCCCACACTCAGGATAGCTCCATGTTATGCACTCACACCGGACGCCCCATCAACAATCGGAAATTTGGGGGTGCTTTGATTTCATCATAACAGGAATAAAAAATGATTTCTCTTTTACTATGCATATGAAAATTAATTTTAACTTAGATTATTTGTTTCTCAATTAATATTTAGCATTTCTATTTCATTTCCAATGTTAAGAATAATATTTAAGATTAGTGCTCACATTATTGTATAGGTTAGATTAATATTGTGTATATTATTAATAATGAGTTAATATAACTCATATTAATAATATAGTGTGTAAGTTTAAATAATGTAAGTGAGTTATTTGGTTGGTAAACCAACTCACGTAGATAAGTTTGTGAGGATATTGTGGGATGGGGTGTTGAGAGATTCTGGGAGAAGTTGAGGATTCTATGGGATTCAAGATGAAGGTTGACTCCTTGTTTTAAGGAGTTGCTCAACCTATATAATTGTATACTCTTCCATTGTAATTTGTCCCATATGATTTGAATACAAGAGTGTTTATTATTATTTTTGAGTACATTATTTATGCAAGGCTCCTCTAAAAATTAACATTGGCATCGAGCAGGTTTAATATGGTGTCCATCCTCTCAATTTTACTAGACATTGATTGATTTCAAAATATTTTTGGAGATTTGTATGCTTCGGTGATAGAAAATATTGCATTGGGTGGATATCAGTCTAATTTCATAGCCACTTGACTTTTAGATTCTAAAGCAGACTGATGTGTACAACCTTAGATTGAGAGCCAATCTTTGCATTATACATGCATGTGAAACATAGGATGTGCTCTGGTTTTTCTATTCACGTTGAGATGTCTAGTGTATATCTTATACAAATCTATACTATAGAAAGTATAATGATCTTAAAAAAAACAACTAGTAAATTTATATTTTCTCAAAAACCCATATTCAAACTCTTAAGAAATTTTTTGGGTTTGTTTATTTAAATGTTGAGAACATTTTGTCAAAATATTACAAAAACCCAATTCGTATTTTAAGAGAAATCATGAAAACGATTCAGATGTCTTTGACTATTTTGTAAGAAAATCTAAAAGTGAAAGCTTGGTGTTCAAATTGTTGATTTGTGTTGAGTGTATATGTTATCCACATCTCACTATTTCCATCTGAGATAGATCTATTGTCTTCCTCCAACAACCCGTTCATGTAACCAATAGTTGGTTCAAATCATTGGTGAGGGAGAGCCCAAGGCAAGGTAGAGTGAAAATAATGTTTTGAAAAATAGTAATGGTCTACAAAAGGCACGTAGCATTTTTTTAGAAATGTTAATATATAATTGGTATTAGGTCCATAGTTCTATAAGTATCAAGTATTTTTTAATATTATAGTGGGCGTCTAATTCCTTCAACATTTGTATTTTTATGTGAGTCAAATAAGTTTTGTTTGTATATATCTTGATCATCATGGTTAATATCACAAGTTGTTATCATTAAAATCTATGTTTTGTTTGTGTCAACTATAAAATGTTGTGTTATTAGTTTTATCATTAGTCAATAGTCAAGTCATCAAAATTTTGTCATTGTCAAATTATCTAAAAAATTAAATTGCCTTATGGATGCATTTTCGGGGTAACCAACCTTCGATTTGTAGTCGATATATTATTGTGCCTCATGATCAAATCCAACTATTTCAAAAGCAAAAATGATGGAGGAAGGAGGAAACGGAGGAAGAGATCAATCGGTAACCTCTCGCCAACCACAAATGATGAGGCCGCATGTCATGTTGTGGCATTTTATTTCAGTTATGGGTTTGATTTTTGCTGTGTGTGAAAATAAGAACAAAAGTATATTCCTATTTAAAATCATAATGTGTGAGAAATTTTATGTGTTTTCCCTTGCATGTCGAAGGTGATGAGAAATAATTATGTACGTTGCTTATGGAGTGGTTAGTGATTCCACTAGAAAACCAATTTGTGAGCTTATGGATCTCTTTGAAAAACACATACATAGTGGTTGATGGTTCCACTTGAAAACCAAGTTTTCAATTGGTGGTACTCTTTGAAAACCATCATTTTGTAGATCATGAGCAGGTACACAGGATAATGTTATGTTAGGAATAATCTTTAAGATTAGTGATCACATTATTGTATAGGTTAGATTAATATTATGTACATTATTAATAATGAGTTAATATAACTCATATTAATAATACAAAAGTGTGTAATTTTAATGATAAGATTGTGAGGATATTGTGGGATGGGGTGTTGAAAGATTCGGTGAGAATTTGAGGTTTCAATAGGGATCAAGATGAAGGTTAACTCCTCATTTTAAGGAGTTTTTCAACCCATATAATTGTATACTCTTCCATTGTAATATGTCATGTATGATTTGAATATAAGAGTGTTTCTTAATATTTTTAGTACATTATTTATGCAAGGCTCCTCTAAAATTAACATCCAAACTATGTTGAATGTGGTATAATGAAAAGATGAACTCACTCCATTCTTAACTCTACCCAACCAAAAGGATGCAAGGGCTCATCACCAAGATTCAAGAAGGACGTGAGTTGTATGACTTGAGGATTATGAATGTGAATGATGATCAAGAGACAAAATTTGACAAAGATCCAACTAGAAACTTACGAACTCAACCCTAATCAAGATAAACTAACCATTTCAAAATGAATTTTACTTGCAAGTTCGTCTAGACTTAGATTCATGAATGGCCTATTGACTGAAAAAAAAAAAAATAGTTTTGATGAACAATTCTCTCTTAACATACACTTCTAGTTCATTCTCATGGGAATTTTTTGAAGCACTTTTATTTGTTCGTTTATTCATAATTTCCGATTTATTAATGTGACCCTTACATCTTGAGCCATGCTACTAGAAAGAAGCATGGGCTCATCACCGAGGATAAGACATAGGTGAGTAAGGGAACTTCCCTCCTTTCCTAATCTCATGCTAGCTAGTAAGAAGCATGGCTCATCACCAAAGGTTGGTAGGGACAAGAAGTGTAGTTTATTTGCAAATGAAAGAATTTTGTGTTTATTGTTTATTTTTCTTTTATTTTTTTCTTTTTGAATTGACTTTAGATTGTTCTTTTAGGAGGGAACATTTTCCCTAGCCTCAACCTCACACTAAGTAGGATGTGAGGGCTCACCACCGAAGGTTGAGATAGGCGAACAAATATTTCGGTGAAATGTTTAGAATGTTTATGTCATTGAGAGAGATTTTTAGGGAAAGATTTTTCATCAAGAAGCTTCTAGAGAAACTATGGGTAAGAAACACCTGAATTGGAAGAAACCATGAAGAGAACTAAGTATACAAGTACTTGTAGAATCATTGTCAAGATTTTGTTTCATGAATTGAAATGATGTGCAGATTGGATAATTTAGAGATGGGTAATGAATGTTGAAGAAGTATGATTAATTTTTTTCCAACGTTTGAAAGCTTTAAAAGTTACTTGAAAATTATGTTTCCTGCTTTACAATTTTCACAAGATGATTATACAAATGACAAAGTGGTATGCATGCAATAATGTACAATGTAAAAATGCAAATGATTGTATGTAAAAAGTTTAAGGTGAAGTGAGTTGATGAATATCAAACTCCTCACCTCCAAAGGTACACAAAGGATAAGAAGGACTCTTGAATTTTATGTTTTCTTGACAAGGGCCTACTACCTTTGGTTTAAACTTACAACCCTTGCTTATTATCTTACTTATCCGAACATGTAGCTTTAGTGTATGATTGTCTATTTGAAAGAGACTTTTGTAAACCTCACACATTATCGATGTATCATGTTCATGCTAGCATGATAACGATGTTCAACTATATCCCCTACATCGGGAGTAGTAATCGCATTTAACATTTTTCATGTTATGCGATCATGTCTCCTGATGCGCTAAGCTTGATTTTTGACATCTTTGTATCCGGACCAAGGTTAGGAAAAGGATCCCTAAAGATAGCTTTGATGAGTATCGTCTTGCTCTCAAAATCCTCTTCTTCTACTATTTCTATCATGTTTATGCCTTGAACGAGATCATCGGTGGGAAGAGATGTTATACCAAGGAAATCGCCAACTCTTACGGTTCAAATGGGAAAAGATTGATCGTCACTCTCTAAGAGATTCATGATTTCCATTGTGGTTTTGATAATCATAGTTTCCACGGATATTGCTTTACCATTATCTATTTTCGCCACTTTAAATGTCTTTGGGTCATCCACTTCAATTTTTGGAACATTCTGGGTGGTCACGACCAATTCTTTTCATGGAAGTAGTTTGTTTAATTGGTTCTGCAGGAGTTCATACTTCAAATGAACCCCGGTTTCTTCTTAAGATTCTTGAGATGTAGATCAAAGGGTTTAGGATCCCCTGGGCAACGAAGACCTTTCCTAAATGGAGGAACCTAACTTCTTGAAACAAGGTCGAAGGAATGGTCTTCATCCGGTGAATTCATGGTCCACCAAGGATCATTTTATAATTTGTTTCCATGTCGATGATGTAGAACTTGGTTAAAATGGTTTTGAGTCCGAGGGAGACAGAAGAAGTATAGTTTCAATTGAGGTAGCTTTAAAACTATCATACTCTCGCAACATGTTTCTAGTAGAGGATTAATTATTCTCCCCATATCCCAACTTATGTAAGAAAGAGAAGGGAACTACATTCACAAAGATCCCCGTCATCAATCATAACTCTCTTAATGTAATTGTTATAGATCCAAACTTGCAAATATAAAGCAAGATCTCCTCTTCGGGCTATTTCAGCATCAAATGGCATCTTTCTTATATCAAAGACAAACCCAATATCCCTATCACTTTGCCCTGGAGGATGTATGTCAAAGTCGATATGATTGATTTGAGCCCCAGATTGAGGCTTAACATGAATTAGGTCACCAAGACCCAATGCATCTAGTAAACCAGAATGATGCGCAGGAGAATTCTTCAACAAATCTAGAAATGAAATGTGAGAAAAGGTCTTGTTCAAATCTGAAATCGATCACAAGCTCCTACATGTTTTGAGGCTATAGGAGTGTCATCCTACAAAAGAGAATGATTGGGAAGAGGTTATGAAGTGTACTCCCTTGTCCGAGTTATTGCATTAATTTTTGGTTCAACCTCTAACTCAACTAATCCCAAAACCTTTGTATTGTTTTTTTAGCCGAGGTTAGGGGCCACTTGATGGTTATCAAAAGTTAAGGCCTCGTGGTCGATTATTCCCAACAACACGTTTATGTTTAGAGGGCCTACTTTAACATCCTCAAGACATTTAGGGAACATATCATGGTAAATGCCAAGGCTTGTATTCGAGGTGTGATGGGTCCTCAGTATAGCTCGATTGTGAGGTAGTTTCAGATCTGGTAGAAACATGTCCACAAAGAATTGTCGTTGATTTTCATGGAGCCTTTATATGACCTTGTTACAATCCCTACAAGTTATAGCATCATGACCAACGACACAATGAAAACCACAATATAGATTGGGGTCGTAGTCTCTTGGCCTTTGATTCAAGTTTTTTATTGATTATAACCTGGTTATAGTGTTGAAACTTGTTGTTATAACCATAATTTGTTGCCCCTTGGTCAAGATTTTGGTATTGGTTCGGGCCTTGGGTTTGAGTCTGTCGAGGAGGGGGACAATTGACATCAACCATGTTGATAGAGGAAACAAAATTACGGCCTCTTTGATTTCCCATCTTATTGTCATTATTTTTAGTGTTACCATTATTTGTAAAACCAGCATTCTTTGTTTGATCGGTAACACCATCCATGGTAGCAGATCATTTGCGATTGCAATTCAAGACCTTAGGCCCTTGATTTTGGCTCCATTGTTTTTGGATGGTTTGCATTGTTTTGGTTAAGGGATACCAACTTACCATTGAAACAGTAATTTTACAACCGCTATCAATAAGCAGCTTGGTGATCCAAGCACACCTTCCAACATTTCTTTGTAACTACGGAAAGAAAAAAATTGGACTTCCTCTTGGTCTCTTGATTAAGCGAGTGAAGGAAAAGGTCGCAAAGTTCCATTTGGTCCATGTTAGGTGCACTTTCCAAGGAGTAAAGAACTTAACGCCATCTCTCGAATGAAATGGGTAATGCCTTCATTTGGTTCTTGTCAAATATGCATAAACTCCCTAATCCGTGTTTGTAGTAACTTGTTCATGTAAAATGCTCTATGAATTTGAAAACAACTTGTTTAAAGGAATGTATAAAAGTTTATAGAATCCTATAGAACCAATCTAACGCAAGTCCCTCAAGATTCTTCGTAAATATTTTAGCTACTAAAACATCCCAAGGAATCAATTCCCTAATAGCAGTAGCATAAGCCTTGATATGAGTGTTTGGGTCTCCTTCTCCCCTAAATTTAAGAATATCAAGCAATGGGTGTGGAAGCATGACATCCAGTGGTGATGTCAAGGAATTCTTTCAAATACTCAACATAAGTTCCCATCGCATAAGATTCCACCATTGATCTTTGTTGATGAGGAAGAGGAGGAGCATATGGATAATTTGCAGAGTAAGTATTGACTGGAATGTATGGAACTCCTTGATACGATGTATAAGGGGTAGGGACAAGTGTACGCATCCATCTAACGGGACTTTGAGTACATATGCAAGTAAAGAGGAACAACACTATGATGTGGGCTAGTGGGTGTAAAACTAGGAGTGTTCCATTGCTCCGAGGAATGGCATTTGAGAATGCACTTCCGAAAGCCTTTGCATATGATAAGCATGATATGGATGAGGATCAATCCTAGTGTGTCAGAACCCATGAGAAGATCACCCGGATTTGATTAGATTGATAACCTTATTTATGCGATGTTGCATTAGTTGTGCGCTGAAGGGGTGTATCTTTTGTTGTCAATGGGATACCCCATATTTTGCTCTAGTACATAAGTGGGTTGTGGAGTTTGGGCACTTTCTAGTTCTCTAATCCTCCCTAATAAAGTAGAAATAACATCATGGGGTGAGGATTGAGATCCTTGTTTAGGTTCTTACGATGTAGGGTTTGGTTGAGAGGATATGTGATACCCTATTATAAATTGTTCAAAGGTTTTCATTCTTGTTTTCTTTGAAAATAGGAGTTTCAAGGTTTCGGGCAACACGTTGTTATTGAACATTTCAGAGGTGTGAATCTTCATCATGTCTAAAGACTCATCTATTTTGCGAAGCGGATTACAAATTTTCATAAAGATGTCATCTTTTATAGATTTCATGGCAATGTGAGGTCTTGACAAGACTTTAGGGTAAGGATTTGTTCCACCTATAAAGTTCATGTTTTTCGAATTGATTGAATGTATTGAATTTCAAAGGTTGATCAACCTCCTCTATTCTCACGTGACTAGTGGGGTTTGAGGCATAGCTAGGGGAGGTTCGCACATTGTTTGTGTAATTGTCAGCCCATCTGGAAAGGGAAGGGGATTGTTGTAGTTAAACATTGGTGTAATATATATCAAAGCCAAATGGCCCACCAAAATCTCTACCAGACATATTTGGGGAAGTATAAAATACCTACCGAAATAGGGGAAGAAATGGAAAGGTGAGACTAATGGAAAAGGAATTTAAAGAAACAAGAAGGAACTAGTCCTTCACGTCGGGTTCACCAATTTTGTACACTTGAGAATCAACACATGATTCCATATGCACTCAACCTCCCAAGGTCATGTTAGGACAGCCATGATGTGTAGGATTGAGGGCACACTGAATATAGCTATAGGATAATTAGGAACTAAGAATGGGTAGTGTGAGTTCCTACGAGCTAAGTTTGCCAAAGGGGAATTAGAGGCTATGTACGAGTAGCGTAAGTTCCCTATTGTTTAATTGTTTGATTTGATTTTAATGTTAAACTATGTTGAAAGTTTGTTTTAAATAATTAAGAAAAGTAAATCTAGCTTAAATAAAATACAAGTGTGTTTTAATCTTTTAATTAGCTAAATTCATTCCTAATTAATCAAATAAAACAAAGTAAACCAACTATTTTATTTGTCTAAGAAAGAAGTGAATTGAAAGAAACTAATTAAACAATTAACATCTTTTGTATTTTTCAGAATTTAAATAAAATAAATAAGTTGTTCTACAAACACAAGAAATTAATTAAAATAAAATACTACTACCTCTAATTAAATTAACTAAAACAACATATAATAGCCGGATGTGGCTATTCCTTTGTTATAGGTTTTCTCGACAATGTTATTCTAAAAGGATGCATTCAAAAGTAATTAATCTAAATAAAATAAATAAACCTCTACTGGCAAAGATTCGCCTCAAGTTTTCTCGCAAAGGGAAAGCTTCTCGGAAGAAGTTTCCTTTTTCCGTATGAATTTTCCTGGCGGCGAAGTAAATATAAATTAATCGAAAGAAGTAAATGATGTGCAAGAATTTCTTCACTTCTTCCTCCAACTAATTTCCCGAGCAGATCCATATTTTGAAAGAATTTATCAAGGAAGATATAAGAAATATTTTGAAAAGGAATATGAGAAATGAAATAAATACGTTCTGAAGCGATGAAATCTTCTACTTCTACAATTCTACCAACTTAAAACAATGTGTTCTTTCTATTTTAACAAATACAAATTAATTAAAGCTTCAAAGAATTTAAGTATAACCCTAACTTGGTTACTTTGTAAATCAGCAACACCCCTGATGTTGATAAGAATTCTAGTTTGATCATACTTCCAAAAGGTGAGATGTCCTCTTCTTGTTGTCTCCTCAACTTTGTATCCTCTTCCAAATATGAAATCAATTGATCTAGGAATGTATAGATGTCCAAGGAGACAGAGATAGAGAAAAAAGAAGACTTGATGTGGTTGCCTGATGTGCACAATCCAAAAGAAATGACAAAACATGAAAGCTCAAAATGATAGGAAAAAAGCAGATAGAAAAAAGGATTGAGTTTTAATCATGTGGTTTCTCTCAAAATTCAAAGACATTACAACATAACTTTACATCATGGAAAGGTAAAATATGAAAAAAAAGGAAGTCATGAACCCATCAAAAGGTAAAATGTTTGGTTTTTATAAAAATGCCCCGGGAGAGAAAATGCGGGAAAACGTCAATTACAAAATGTGCCATCAAAACAGATGTGACAAATCATCAAAAGGAGAGAGGTAATCAACATTCTTCATAGCCAAATGAGAAGAGAAAATCACGTGCTGAGGCGTACAAATTCCAATGACTCCAAAAATGCAAAAATGGCCCTAATCTTGTAGATAATTTTACCATCTTTCCATGGATATAAAGAGAAAATCAGCTGATCGAAAATATGGCGATTTGAAGTTTTAGGGCAAAATAGGGCCAAATCGGGTCGGTGGGAAAAAAATTTGAATTTTTACCTTTTGGTCATTTGAAAAATTTAAAATCTCCTCGACCCCCATTTCTCACGGGCCTTAGAAAATTTCCCAATTCGTGAGCCATAACTTGAAAAATACATGGAGTTAGGAGGAAAACTTTACCTTTCCGGAAAGTTTAAGAAAGAGCTCTATCCAATGGTGCCACTTCCAGAAGGTTTTGAGTGCCTGAAAGCAAAATTTTGTGACTGAGGCACAAGAGAGGGAAGAATGGGAGGAGTTAGCCACAAAATGAAATAACCATAACAGCTACTATCAGAAAATTCCAAAAGGTGAGATGTGCTTGTTGTCTCCTCAACTTTGTATCCTCTTCCAAATATGAAGTCCAATTGATCTAGGAATTATAGATGTTAGTTCGAGAACAAAAAAAATAGAAGACTTGGGTGGTGTAAGAAATGACTAAAAGAAAATGATAGGAAAGAATAGAGAAAAAGGATGGTTGTCTGTGTGGTTTCTCTCAAAAATTCAAGCTTTTACCTCAAGAATATGAAAAACCCATCATATAAAAGTTTGGTTTTTATAAAAATTAAAGAAGAATTCAATTACATGTGTCAATCAAGAAGTGACAAATTCAAAAGGAGAGGTAATAAACATTCTAAGCATAGCCAAACAAGAAAATAAAATCAATACGATGAATGAGTCCAAAAATAGGCAAAACGGTTGAGAAACAAGTGAGAAAATCACTCCCAAAATCCAAACATGCGTTGAAAATCGTGTGAACTCTCGGATTTGAGGTGACACAGTGTAGACATTTTTACCCATCGGTGGTTACGTGACCACCGATGTGATGATTACACAACCATCGGGGCAGTTTTGGCGGTTACAACCGCCGCCAAAAATAACGCCAAAAGTTTAAAAAGTAATCTTAAGCAAAATTAAAGTTTCGAGACAAAACAAAAGGGGTGATTTGAGTCAAATGAGGGATGGCAAGGAGAGAGGGAAGGATTTGGACCTCATTTTTACCTTGGAAAAAAATTATCATCATTGGAAACATTATGTTTTTCGTGTTTCACCATGTAATTTTTGGGTGCGTACGCCTACTCCTAAAGGTGACTAAATGGATGCTACACTATGATGGAGTCAAGCGTAGTTTTGTTGTAAAGGTAAGCATCATCTTGATTTACCTAAAAGAGGACAATACCTTTGGTTTCAATATGGATTTTGAGTGTATTAATAATGGGGTCGAGTACAAAGCTTTGTTATTAGGAATGCATGTGTCTTGATATTTAGAAGCTAAAAACCTTCATGTGCAAGAATACTCCTAATTAGCTATGAAACAAGGGTATGGAGTCTACCAAAGAAAATTGCAAACCTACGACTATATAGGGATGTCACAAAAAACTAGTCAAGAGTTCAAGTTTATTTCTATAGAGGTTGTTTCTAAGAGAACCAAATCTTTGACTCCATAGTTTCCTCTACACATCACTCTCATCCCCATAATAAGATTCTCGAATGGGATTTGTTATATTCATGCAATCCCAACCCCTTGTTAATAGGGGACAAGGGATGAAAATAAAACTCCTACCGTGGACATGGGAGAACTCCTTACCCTAGATCTTGCTGAAAATGATGAAGTTATCTTAGAGTTACTCCAGATGTACAAGAACCTCACTAAATCTCACACAAATAAGGGTTTTTCTATGATTGTTTGTCCCTCCCATCTTCTCAACATAGAATTCTATGATTCTTACTAAAAATTTCAGGATTATGTATTTTCCTAGAGGAGTATGAATTTGATGAATCTAAATATGATTCATTAGACCTTCCTCCTATGCCTTCAAAATTTGAGGATGGGAATGCTTCACACATTAAGGATACCATTGACATAAAGTTTTGAATAAAGGAACAACCAAGATCCTAAAGTTTGGGTCCTCCCTCTCCCATAGGAGGTGGAGAATGACAAAAGGAAATTGACTAAATTTTCAAAGGCTTTCATCATCTCCTACATAAATATGACTAGAATTCAAACTGACATGGTTTTCCAAAACCTAGTGACAAACTTGATGCCAAACCAGGAAGAAAAAGTTAAGCCCCGTGAAACCAAAGATTACTTTGATGGTAAAAGAAGTTATTTAACTCCTCAATGTTGGATTCATTAAGCTTGTTGACTATAATACTTGCCTTTTAAACATCATCACCATTCTTTAAAAGAACAATAAAATCAGAATTTACACAGAGTTTCAAGACATAAATAAAGCTTGCTTCTAAGGAATAGATTTCATTGTCTTCCATCGATGTCATTGTAGAAAAACTCACATGTTATGAACTCCTTTCACTCATGCATAGTTTCTTGGGATATAATCAAATTAAGATCTCTAAGTTTGATCAATCTAAGAGCTTGTTTACCACCCCATGGGAACATTTTGTTGCATATTCATGCCCTTTGGCCTTTAAAATGTTGGTGCGACCTAGCAAATAATTGTGATGTATATCTTTCATGACCTTATACACAATATTATTGAGATCTACATCCAAAACTTTCTTGCAAAAGCTAAGAAGAGGAAATATCACCTCAACGTTGTGTGCATAATCCTCATGCATCTTATTAAATTTTGTGCTACGTTAAATCTTAAGAAATGTGTATTCGGCATCACAAGTGGAAAACTCCTCGATATATCATTTCCCAATAAGGGATAGACATTGATCCCCCAAGATTCATGTCATTTTCAAAATGGATCCTCTAATGGATGAATCTAGAACCATGTCCTTCTTAGGGAAGTTAGGTGTTATATGAAAGTTTATACCAAACCTCACCTATGTTTTCCACCCTATCAACATTTGATTAAGAAATAAAGTTCTCTCGACATGGACTTCAAATTATTTCGAGTTTGTTACATGCTCTCTCCTATCCCTTCCTACTCTTGTTGTGCCACCAACCGATAAGCCTATTATCCTATATATCATAGTGACATAGGTGTCTTTATCTTACATGTTGGCCCTAGAGAATGATGAGGAAAAGAGCAAGTTACATATTTCATTAGTAATGTTCTACTTGACTAAAACATCGGGTATTCACAAGCTAAAAAAAGTGCCTCACTATTGTCTTTGATGCCAATTGGTTCATACATTACATGTTAAAACAAGAAACGAGATTCACTATGAAGTCTTAAGGCCTTTACACATTCCTTACCCAATCATTGCTTTCTAAGAAGGTTGGTTGCCTAATTACCTTACCGAGTGAGTTTGAGTTAACCTACATTAATCACAACTCTATCAAAGGAAAAATCATAGTCAACTTATTATTCAATGCTCCTCTTGAATTCAAAGACCTTACAAACACTAAATTTTCTCGACAAGATGATTTGTAACATTAACAATCCCATGATCGCTTATTTTCCATGATATATCAATATAATAAGGTGTCTCATTAACACACTTACCCAAAATATGTCAACACTCAACAAAGGCAATACCTTCATGTATTTGCCACAAAATATGTTACACTTGACATATCGGCAAGCCTTCAATAGAATGATCCTCGATGCATCGACAAAGAAGAATTTGAACATGTATTGTTTCGGTGTCATAATGAGGTTTGTGAAAGTCACACGATCATGCGAAAGATGTATTGATGGGATACTTTTGACTCACCCTAAAACATGGTGTGATAGATTACATTCAAAAATGTCACAAATGTCAAGATTTTCACATATCATATGTATTATGGTGCAAGCTTTCAGCAACTCATTATAACACCCTAGCCTTTTCTACTTGGGAGCCATAATTGATTGGTAAGATAACATGTTCCCTCTAACGAAAATAACCTAATAATCACATCTACCGAATACTTCACAACCGGGTAAGGTTATGCCTCTCACCACCACCACTGGTTTAGTCATCGACAAATTTATCTTGAACCAAATAATCTATAAATTTAGAGTCCCCCAAGTCATCATCTCCGAAAATAGGAGAATCTTTGAAAATCCTAAGGTATATTAATTGTGTGGTAATTCCTCAATCTCACACCACACAACATCCCCATGTTACCCACAAGCCAACAATCGGGACCGAGGTAACAAACAAAATGTTGAAATCTATCCTCCTTAAGACTATCAAAGACTATAAAATGGATTAGCACTCGTAGTTGTATCATGCATTATGAGCATACCAACAAATATATGCACACCCATAAGGGCCACTCCTTATTCCTTAGTTTTCATCTTCAAGTCATTATACCTATGGAGGTACAAATCCAAGGTTTACGGATCTCCTTTCAAGGTTTTCTTAACAAAGAAGAGTCTCGAGTTGCATGTTTTGCTCAACTAGAAAACATAGATGAGAACTGGATCAAGGCTATCAAACATCATGAGGTATATGTTGCTCATATGGCCCAACATTACAATAAGAATGTTCATGAACATCTTATCCAAGTAGGTGACCTAATCTTGAACCAAGATAGTTGAATTGAGAAGAAGATAGGTGAGCTCAAGTAATTTAAGATAGATTATGACTATATTTAATCACTAAGGACTTTAATAATGGTGTCTTTCATCTCTACACACTTGACAATGAGGATTTTGACGAATTTGTGAATTTCCTTCACCTCAAACACCATTATTTATTTAGTTTTACACCGCCCTCTATTTTCATTTTTATCATTCCTCTTGTTTATGCATGCATATGGAATAGTTTTGTTAAACAAAAGGCTCAACGTTGCCAATTTACATGGTATCATTTCATATTCCATTTTTCCTACTCAATTATCCATTATCATTGAATTCTTATCATTACCCTAAAAGCAATTCATAGTAAATCTCTAACGTGATAGGAATCTTGGCTTTAATTATTCCCTTATTCCTCTATGGCCCTTGAGTGCGATAATTTTTGTTTTAAAATATTTTAAAAGCCTTTGTTCGAAAAAAATTCCCTTTTTCTCTCTTTGAAATGTAAGCACTAGATACATCTTCCCGTTTCGCTTGGAATGTTTCGACTTCGGGAATAGAGTTGCTTTTATCCTTTCATTCCTTTTAGAAATGATAAGGGTTAGGGGCTAGGAGGAATACCCGTGGAATGTCGAGATGGTGTGCGCAGTACCATAGAGGAAGATCAGGCTGACTGCGAAGAACTCCTTTTTGTCTTGAAGGACTACTCCGCAAATAAGAACACAAGACCACAAGATTTTGATTAGACAATAAATGAGGAAACTGCCTTCGCCCAGAAATATAAAACTTCCTTTCAAGGTGGTCAATTTCCTGCTAATATGAATTAACACAAAAGACTCAAAATATCAATCAAATTACTTCGCTTGGAAACAGAGAGGGAAAGGCTGATTTCTCGTTCAGTAGTCCGGTAACCGACACCACTTACTCACTGAATCGATGCCTGTAGGGTTTAGGATCCGTAGGTTGGTTGTTTTCTCGGGGCGTTTGTGTTATTTGGTAGTCTGTGTTATTTGTAAGGTCAGTATATGTGTGATATTAGGAAATAAGGTGATGAGAGGTAGATGAATGATAGTTAGATGTAATATGCACGTTGGGTAGTGGATTCAGGATGGATTTATGAGGACTCGTGATTCAAAAGGCATAAGAAATGTTATAACAGAGGACATGCAAGATGTGACTTACTCGGTTTTGACACGAAGATGCAAGCGATCTCCTTTCTTTGTAAACACTTCTCGGTATCTCCACTGCCTCCGCTTCGCCAAGTGAAGATCTCGGACTATGTTCTCGCTCCCAATGATCTCTGTGATTCAAAAATCCTTCCACCTTTGATTTTGGTTCGGGAGCCCATTTACAGGAGCCGATGGCGGTTCACATGCAACCGACGGCCGAGTAGAACCGCATCGGTAAGGAAAAAGTAGGCTATTTTTAGTAAAATAGCCCACCTTCCCCGCTTTTCTCCCGAGAGATCACTGCAGGCTTGGTCAAATGACTAGAAGGTCGGTTTTGCGTGCGAGAAAGGGGTCATTAGTTATGGGTGTAGTGTGGACCAAATTATGGGTCTTAATTAGGTTAGTTTAGGGTTAGGGCTAGGTCATGATGAAGTGGCAAAATGAGGTGGTAGGTAAGGTGATGTGGATTTATCAATTACAAGGTAATTAATAAATAATTGTGTAAGGTTTAGGTGATGAGGTTATATCATGAGATGAGACGCGGTCACAAAGGGTCGTAAGACACAAATTTGGTGTCTACATTAGCCCCTTATTGTCATGTAGCTTGTTTTATAAAGTCACATGGACAATAATATGAAGTGGTTTTCCTGTTAAGGGTATAGGTAATCCCTCAAATCTATCACAGATTGAGTGAACGGAAATCGTGTGATAGGGTCGATAAAGGGTAAATGGTGTAGAGAGGATGGTAAGATGGTGGGGTAGGTTCAAGGAAGCGTGACGAATGTTGAAATGCCATAAGACGACTAGGGTACATGATTTGATGAGCAAACCAAGGCAGCAGGGCAAAGGTCGATAGTTTATCCAAACAAGGGTGGTATAATCCTCGGTATCCAAGGCATAGGAAGTAGCTCCGTGGTATATAATGGTAAGGTACATGAACGTTTAGGCATGTCCGGCAGCACCAAATGGTTGGTTTGGTTGAGATAAACGTCACGGTCTAGGTCTGGGCAAAGTTGGTCGACAGATCAAGTCAAGAACCCTAATCATGCTAAAACACGAACAGGTGAGCTCGATTGAACAAAAACTACAGGATGGGTGGATAAAAGTGTATGGTGTTGATTTTGGGTAAAGTATTGAAGTGGTACGGCCGTGGGTCGGGCCGAGTTGTTGGGTCCGCACTCGGCCTCGGGCTGCCGAAGGGGAGGAGTGAGGCCTCTGGTCGGGCCGGGTTGGTTAGGGCGAGGCCTTGGTCGGGCCAAATGATTAGGCGAGGCCTGGGTCGTGCCAAATGGTTAGGGGCGAGGCCTTGGGTCCAAGCGGTAGGGTAGGGCGTGAGGCCTCGGCTCGGGCCAAATGGTGAAAAATGTTCAGATCAAAGGTGGATATAGGCGATGTTGGAGGAAAAGGGCAAATAGTAAATAAGGGCAAAATGTTGGGTAAAAAAAGGATAAAACCGATATCGGTTATCTATGACCGACTGCAAGTTAGATAACCGACGCTTCGGCTTAGGCACGATTTGACCGGTATCGGTTCTATGTGAAAAACCTATAAAAAGAAAATTACGACTGGTCATTGTCACTTTTGCAATTGGAAACCAATTAAGTTTGTCTCGAGGTGGATTTTGGATAGGGCATTTGTTGGCTGAGGTGGCACTAGTTGAGTGGAGAAGTGAGTTGATTGGTGGGCCTCGAGTGAGTAAAGTGAGGCAACATTTGATTGGTAGAGGACCCAAAGGTGCAAAGTTTGACCCATGGCACAGCAAAGGAGGAGCAGGAGGGGCTTTGACCACCGGCTGGACCACCACCACCCATCCCACCACGACGACGTGTCGTCGCAGACGGTAGGTTCGAAACTCTTTAATTTGTGCATTTGAATGGTATTAAGCTAGATTTGGGGTTTGGGTAGAATGTACATTTTTAGGAAATAATGAGAAAATGGAAATGATTTGAAAAAGGAGATGGTAGATAGGTAAAATAAGCTAAGGCGGCTAGTGGGTAGATTTCCAAAGGCATTGATGTGTGTTATTCGGGAGATGATAGAAAGGAACGTGATGTTTGCATGGGCACCTACATATTTGGCATGAGCTATACAGTGGGTTTATGGGCTTGTAGGCGAAATCACGTAATCGACACCGGATTGTTCATACTTATTACAATCGTTGGGCCTATGAGCACATTGTTTGTGTGCGACTAATAGCCGACCCATCCAGTAGGAGAGACCGAGTACGAGGGTCGGGATTCAGACGATGGGTCCGATGTAACAAGAGGCAAGATCTCAAAGCCGTGACGGGTGACATTGAGTATTACAGCAGGTATGGGAGAGGGTGATTCTGGATATCTGCTGAGGCCTTACGGAACTATATGGTAACAGAGAACATAGCTGAGGAGTTGAGGGGTGTAGAGCGATTGAGGTGGATCGCGGGCACAGGCCAGGTGAATATGAGAGGATTCCTATAGATCGCGTGCGGCGACAATTTGGATTTGTGCAGATATACCGCAGCTTTATAGACCATATATGAGGATCGACGCAGAGCAAAGATTCTCACCTCCCTCACCAACACCTCCGTAAGGTCCTCAAGAAGTAAAGCAGCCCGATCGCAGGTAATGGATGCGTGGAACGACAGAGGCCTATAGATTATGGTGGGTAGCAGAGCCGCAAGGTGTATGTGATCGTCCCGACATAGCGATTACAAAGCATAGAGAGGGATCGCTCTGCACGTTTGGTTCAAAGCAGCTCCAAACGCAGTGAATGAGACAAGAGGATTGTTAGGTCATGAGTCACTAAAGGGCGAGAGACTAGAGGCTGGAGTCCTCCATGCGAGAGGGCGTATTCATATGTTACAGGAGAGGTTGGCAGATCGCTGGGGCGGTACCACAGTGGGGTACCTTTGAGGACAGAGAGGCCTCAAGCGAGAGGGGTCGACGATCACGATCCTCACCTAGTTCGGGATGAGGCATAAGGGTCTAAATAAATGTTAGCAAGGTATAAGAATTAATAAGGATGTCCGACCGCGTGTCGATGATCGAGAAGATGTATTTGTTTAACATCTAAATAAAACGAATATGTATGTTGAATTGAGTTACGATAATAATAAGAATGTTTTCGCTTTTGACTTTCGGTGTTTTGAAAAAGATAAAGAGGAATGTGATTAAATAGAAATACACAAAAATATTTATATTTACCACACATGATAGGTTATGGTAGGGGATGGTCGAGCTAACCTTGGGAGACCCCATGTCTCCGAAGTGCCGCTTACATAGCCCATCGCACAAAGCAAGGAGGGCCCTCAGATCGATGTAGTTCTCCCTTAGACCGTGAGAGGTGAATCTCAGCAATTTAGGTATGGTTAGGCGATTGGTTGGTTGGTAAAGGTATTGATAGTAATATTGGTAAGGCAAGGTTGATGGTGTTGGTAATGAATTGGTGAGGTTTGTAAAAGGTATAAGAGAAGCGAAAGTTAGCCTACCCAAGTGGTAGGGAACCATGTCCTGCTTAAGATCAACACACAATCCTAGATGCGAGGCAAAAAGGAAAGATTGCTCCGTAGGTGAAAAGAGCAAAACGAACCACACAACATAGAATGAACGTGAAGCCCTAGGTACCTGCATGACGAGAAGTCAATAGTGAAAAGAGTCAGATGATCACATCCTATCAGTGTACGCTACGTCCCTGAGTTGAAACAAATGGTGAGGTGAGGTGAATGGTATAGTTGAGGGTACGGAAAACTTATTACAAAGTGAGTGTTTGACGAAAGAGAACCTACCGTAAATAGACAAGTCCATGACTCAAAAGTTCTTTTGAATGAGGCTTTATTTTATCAATATAGACCGATCGATGCGGAAGTCTACAAGGGATTTTGATTGTTTTATTCTTGAGGTCTTCACGGTTTCGATCAATGCGAGAAGCTTCGATAAAGGCCGACTGTGTATAGCTGTCCTTCGAGGAGCACTCTATTTATAATAAGATATGATTTTAATAGTTCAAGATATAGTAAAGAAGTCTCCATTCGAGGGAGTAGTCTATTTTTAATTTAGATGACTAGATGTTTTTTTTAATGCGTGAAGCATCTAGTTTAGTAGAAGTTTGACTCAAGAAAATCCCATAAGAATACGGCTTATTTTAATACTTTCAAGTCATGGACTAGACTAAAAGGGGAAGGCATCGTCAAGGGGAGGTGAGAAGTGATCTTGATTTTATTTTGAGATGTAGAAAACAAAGTGTATGTAGCGGTAAATGAGCTCAAGGACGAGCAAGAGGTAGATAAGAAGTGATATAACACTAAATTCAACAGAGAGAATGGTCGAAGATGCAAGGCATTAGGGCTCAGTGCTCAGGTTTACCATTAAGCTTGAAGCTAAACGATAAGTTCCCGATCCATAAGTGTGAGTGATTATATAAGGCCCATCAATCGGGAGCAAATTTTCCACATTTGCTCTTTTTCTAGTTTGGTTACATGTTGATTCTCTTTGAGGACAAGATCACCAACCTTAAAGGTACGCTCATGAAGTCGCTTATCATAAGCACGCTTGATGCGTTTTGATAGATTTGAAGGTGATCGAGAGTCAAGACGACGTCGTCAAGAAGCTCCAATTGGGCCACTAACCGCTCTTGGTGGAAATCATCGTTGGTGAGAATATCCTCAAGGGATATTCGAGGGAGGGTATTTGTATTTCGAGAGGTAAGACAATGTTCTGCATTACATATACCAAAGAAAAAGGTGTGGCATTAGTAGAGGCACAAATGCTTATAAGACGATAAGCCCAAAGGGCAAAGGGGATGTGATCGTGCCAATTTCGTCCTGGGACTCATCGACAACTTTCATGAGGATTTTGGTTAGGGTTTTATTAGAGGATTCAGCTTGTCCATTTTCTTGTGGATAAGACGTTGATGAGAAGTCGAGTTTGATACCAAAGTTGTCACAAAGGTCTTCAGAACAACTTATTTTTGAAGATTTGCCATTATCTATAATCAAGCGATGAGGAACACCAAAACGGCAGATAATGTGGTGGTTAATGAACTCTACAATTTTTTTTTTTAGTTGAAATGAGTGGAATAGCCTCCACCCATTTTGTGTAATATTCAGCCATTGTGATAATCCATCGGTGACGCTGCAAAGAGGATTTGATGAATCTCACCAATAAGGTCTAAACCCCATCAGTGAGAAGGGCCAAAGATCTCGAGCGTCCCGGAGCGGGTGGCTAGGAGTATGTTGAAGGTTGGGCATGTCTGTCGCCACATAACACAACGCTTAATATATTCGTAGCGAATGCGTTATCGAGAGTAGCCACAATAACCAAGGCGAAGGATTCGCTTGGCCACCCGAAGGCCGCTAAAATGTCCACCACAAATACCGTCATGGTCCCGCTGGATGGTATGGGTGACCTCCGCCGGTGAGACATCGAAGGAGGATGCCATCAAAGCCACGTTTATAAAGGAGTCCCCCATAACTACATAACGAAAATGCGTTTAAGAAAAGTGCTTACCAGCATGCTAGTAAGGTCGGAGGGAGAAGCAGAGGTTGTAAGGTAGTCATGGAATTGGTGATACCAAGTATCTTACGCCGAGTTAGCATACACGATATTTATCGTACAAACAACCTAGTGGGATGAATAAGATGGGGCAAAGAGTTGTTGGACCAAGACGAAAATGTCGAGTCACTGATGAGGCTCGGAATTTGCAAGGCTAAGCAGTTTACATAGTATCCACAAATTTGTTAGTGGAGCAGGAATGGTTTGGATAGAATAGTGAGTAAATAAGGCTAGAAGTGAATCCACGTAGTGTTTGTATTTTTGAAGTTCCTCATTTTTACATTAGTAGATGCCTATAACTTGATTGACTACCAATCGAGAGTCGCCAAAATATACTGGATAGATTTGACACTGCTAAGCCGCAAGAACTCGGAGACCAGTAACAAGGGCCTCGTATTCCGCTGTATTATTAGTGCAAGGAAATCGAGTCGAAATGAAAGAGGCATAGGCTCTGCGTCGAGAGGAATAAGAACAACGCCACCTCCTCCACCACGCTGGCATTTGATCCATCAAGAAGAGAGTCATCAATACGACTCCTCCCGGAGTGAAAGAGTGGCAATGAGTTCGCTGTGGAATGTAAAATTGTAAATTGTTCCTTGTAAAGGGGCTTCCGTAAGTTGGTCATATGGTTTGTCCTTTGATTGATTTCTCGTGGACAAACTCAAGGTCGAGGTCGGCGAGGAGCATGAGCCATCCAAGGCATGCGCTGGTTTAGATGAGGTTTGGCATACATGTAATGGATGGGGTCCGTGTTGGTGATGACGAAGTTTTGTGATTCGTGGCTAGGTAGTGTCTGAGTTTGGTAGCCACGAATGATAGGGCTAGCACAACCTTTCTACATGTGTATACCTAGTCTCATAGTCCACCAAAGTACGACTTATATAATAAACGGCTTGTTCTCTATTTTCAAAGTCGCATGTGCAAGCATGGCCCCTATAAATGGTCCAGGGCGCAATGGAAAGGTAAAGGTAGAAAGGGCTGGTCGCCTTGAGGTGGGATAAGCACAGTGGTACAGAAGAGATAAGTTTTGAGAGCTTCAAAGGCTCATGGTGGCACTCTTCGCCCATCAAAATCAATGTCCTTTTTAAGAAGGTGATGAAAAGGTCGACATCGATCCGAGAGTCAGGAGATGAAACGCCGATGATCGAGCTTACCTCAGAAACTACGAATTGTTCGAGATCGGTAGGTGGGGCATTTCTGATAGCTTTGACTTTAGATGGGTCGACCTCAATGCCACGCAAAGAGACGATAAAGCCAAGAAATTTTCCCTGAAAGGACACCAAAGACACATTTTTTTGGTCAAGATGACAGAATATTGTAATAAAGCATCAAAAATAATGGTTAAAACATCGAGATGTTCACCGCGATGTTTAGACTTGCCAAGAAGATCGCTGACGTAATCTTCAAGGATAGTGTGCATAATGTCATGAAAATGTAGGTCATAGCTTACCGATAGGTCGCACTAAAGATTCTTAAGGCCAAATGGCATTACACGCAACATGATGGTTCCCGCAAGGATTTATGAAGGCGCTTTTGTGTCGACGGCAGGGAAACCAAAATTTGGTCAGATCTTCGAAAAGTCATCCTTAGTAAGCTTGAGGTTAAGATCCCGTAAACTGCGTGCATATCCGAAATCCCGCCGCTTTAGTGACAGGCTTTATGATGTTAGAAATCCATGAGGATAGTCAATAGAGTAATGAAGGAAACAGAAAGGAGTCAGTTGAGCTCCTCTCACCAAGAGGGCAAATGCGCAGATGCATTTTTCTCAATTTCATTCGTTTAATTGGTTGAATCGGGTTTCGTGGTAATGTTATGACAAGCAATGTCGGATCAATTCTCGGCATGTCAGGCGCAGGGACCAAGCGAAAGCTTGGTCATGCGAGCACGGAGGAAAGTAGTAAAGGCGACTTGTTCCGATGCGTTAAGGGATCGTCCGATCTTCACAATGTGAGGATCCTCCTCCGGTGTGGATGTTGATTTCTATGTAGATCTGCTCGGCATGGTTTGGGTTTCGATGGTAAGGCCTTATCAATATAAGAGTCATCCGCGCCAAGGTAAGTGAGGATGGAGTCATCATCCCGCACTCAATAACGCAATCAAGGGGAGTCCTCTTCAATCATGTCTGATATAGAAGGGGAATAAGAAGAGGGTCCTCATTATCGCGCTGATAAGTGAGAGGACCTAGGAAGATAGCATTTATGAAAAAAAAAAGTTAGGAGGGATAGATTCGTGGATCTATCGACTCGGTGGGAGACGAAGGCAAAATGGGTGATGATGGTTCGGTAGGGGTGACGCCATCATCGCTTCTAAGACAACCGACACGAGGTTCCGTCGATGTAAGTGTTCTTTGAAATCCTGAGACCACTGGCCACATCATTATGTTTACGTGTGGTGATGGGGATGAGCGATGTCGGCCTTGCTCATAAAGGCCAAAACCAAAGCCTTTCCAAGCACGCAATGAGTCAAGAAGGTGAGGGCGGCTTGACGTGATTCATTAGTATTGAAAATCAGATTCGAAAGGAAACCACACCAAGAGGGAGGCTCTGTGGGCACCCAGAAGATGCGTCGACACCCCCATATGTTAGGTTAAGATGGGCAGTTATGGTGTGGTCCGTAGAGATTACTTCTCCCACACGACGGTCATAAAGTAGGATGTGCATGTACCGTCCTGCGATCTCTGTCAGGTATGGAAAGAACTAACGCTTAGAGCGTAAAGGCTATACTCCTCAGTTGTAAGGCGTTGAAAACATCTACTAAGGATCAACGGTTGGGATGTTAACTATAGCAGGGAAGGGAAGTGGTTTTTGCGACGGTACTTCCATCACCAAGGCGTGAGGTGAAGGTTGAGGTGAGTGGTCGAGCGCACGGTTGCAAGAGGATGGTTGGTTGAGTGAACGGGGTGTCTTGGACTGGTACAAGCCACATGCTTTGAAGCTGGTATAACATATCAGAGGCTTTTAAAGGGGGATCAACTTTACTACGGTGCAGTAGGATTTCCCCTCGCTGCTCAAATTTTGCGATCTATGTAATGTTGAGGGAATGCATCCCATGGCCCTGGATCCAAGGACGCCACTCCAAAGCAATATATTATATCGGAACTCTCCTCAAGGACAGCCTTAGAAGAGTTCGGGTAAAGCGCGTGGTCCTGACCCTCAATGTCTTGAGGATCACGGTGCCTAAGGTAAGAGGTAATAAAGATTATTAAATGACCGCACATGACGGGGTTGGCACAATGTAAGTAGTAAGGGATATTCATTACGTTCGTGGCAAGGCTTTTGAAGAGATGATGTTTAGCTAGCGCCAATCATAACACGACGACCAACGTCCCGAACATAAAAGCGGAGATGAAAAGAAGCAGGTGGTGAGTCTTCTCACTCAAAGCCGAGTGCCAATTTCATCTTGGCAGGCCATTCTGACTGGCTTATGCAGCGACTGCGAGTACGTAGGCCCTTCAAGTGGTTTCAGTGCGTGGGTCAGTTTTTTTGAGTGAAGCGATGTGATTGGGGTATCAAATGGAGGCAACGATGGCGGTGGTTTCATTGCAGGTAAGACCTCGATCCCTGAAGAATTTCGAACGAGAGCTTGTCGGGTGAAATCTCGGAAATGCAGATGAGATCATAGTGTCATTTTTACCGTGATCGCAGTTGCCATAGGGCAACATGTAACTGAACGAAGTACAAC